>JABFPJ010007342.1:0-10042 GCA_022817425.1 Gryon sp. ZL-2020 | reverse complement strand
TTATTATTATTATTATTATTATTATTATTATTATTATTATTATTATTATTATTATTATTATTATTATTATTATTATTATTATTATTATTATTATTATTATTATTAATATTGTTATTATTATTATTAATTAATTAATTAATTAATTAATTATTTTAGTAATTATTAAAGTAATCAATTAATTACTTTAATAAATAAATCTCATTGCAAGGATATTGCTACAAAATTATTATATATTATAAAGCAACAAATTTATATTATACAATTAATCTCACTATCTTTTTCTTTGCATGCGCTATTTATAATATACCGATTCGCCTTGATAGAAATTCATATTTTAATGTATATACTTCAACAGAAATGTGTTCATTAATTCACAGATTTCTTTGTCTCTCTTCAAAGCGTTCAATTTTTTAATTCACGTTTAGTTGACTATCTTGCTTACGTATATCAAGTAAAAGATATTCCATTGAGTTGTGAGAGGTACAAATTTTGTGAACGATATGTTGCGTACAAATCCATCGGTCAACATGTCTTCCTTGAGCGATTTGCCTCTGTGGGATTTCTCGAAACACGTGCTAATTTCAAACTGACACCAACTTTTAATTACTACATCGCAATTCGTAACTGATAACAATTTAGCGGACAACCGCGTAGCGTAGAAAAAAATTTCCCGAACTTGTTAAACTGAGAATTCTGACACGACGACGTGTTTTGAGCGAAAACAAACAAGGCTAACATCGTTTTGAATTGTTTCATTGAAGGTTCAGTGCTTCGCGTGCGCATCTTGCGCGCGTAAACTTTTAATGGAATTGGTAATGTAGACGTTTCATCAGCTAGACATTTTCATTTTGTCGGTCATAAAAGTGGGCAAGAGTCTGAAGCTGATGATTCTAAATGACGTGTTCAATATTAAATAAAACTTTGTTGCATTTTACTGTAGGATGTAAAAATGTATTGGAATTTCATGTTCTTTGCCTTTTTAAAAAATCTATATAAAAACACTTTTGAAATATACAAATTTAACTTTTTTATTAAGATATATATTAAACAATTATTAGCATTATACAAATTCTAATAATGAAATTAAAAAAGTCAATATCATGGAATGCAAATAAATAGCTCAAGCAATTTCGACAAGATACTGATGAATATTATATGTATAGAGATGTAACGTAAAACATAAAATAATCGTATACATTAATTTGAATTTTATATTTACCAATTATGGTAACGAAAATTAAGGAATTTATCTTTAGTGTTTTTAAGCGGTAGTACAAGTAGTTCTTGGTAAACACTTTTTGACTTTCCATTTACTACAACCCGAATAAGTTGGTAAAACTTTTTGTTGAAATAGTGTAAGAACATTTATAAGACAATAGAGTATACACTAACAAAAGTAAATTTATAAAAATTATCATCTTTTTGACAAAATAGGGATATACTTATAAAAAACCAAAAAATTATCATCTTTTCTGATAAAAAGTCTTGAAGCTTGAGAATTATTGTCATAAAAACGAATATATTTATCAGAAAAGATGATAATTTTTTGGTTTTTTACAAGTATATCCCTATTTTGTCAGAAAGATGATAATTTTTATAGGCTCTCTTTTGTCAGTGTAGATACAATTTAGCGACAACATTTATAAAAGAGAACATTTTGAAAGTAAAAGCTATTTTACAACATCAATATAGTTTCCTTATACTACTCTCAGTACAATAAATTTAGGTATAGTTAATAATAATATGAACAAATCATTCAAACAAATATCATTTTCATTAATTTATTGACATATTATCATAATCTAAATGGTACATTTAACGTATTTCATTGTGGTGCTTATGATGAATAATTATTGGTGCAACTGATTAATTTATGGCGCATTTGATTTTAACCGAATTATGATAATGTAAAATAATATAAGTTTTTATAATTATTACAAAATAATTTATTAAAAACTTAACTTATAATCATTATAAACTAGCATTTCATTTTGATTTTTAATCTTTCTTTTAATCAACTTTATCAACGCGCATGTCGGAGAATATTTAAACATTGATCTCATTATAAAGCTTGGAGCAATGAGCTCATTAGTTTTGTCAATTATGATATGTCGAGCTGAAGTGATATTGATTACCGGCTTAGGCAAAATGTTCTTAAAATAATGTGGTTTCTCGAGACATTTGAATCAAGTTTAGTATGAACTTGGTATATGATCCATTTCGAAATATCAATACAACAATAATCCTACAAAAGTACCAAATGATTTCTCTGATCGATAGTTCTGAGAACTTCAGTAAGAAGTTAGAACTTCAATAAGACCAATTAGTATAAGTTTATAATTAGTAATCAATTTTTTGTTTCGATATCGATTGCATAAAAAAATTATTTTTTTTTAAGATTAATTCAAAGTTTAATAGACTAACAACAAGGAATTATAATTCAAAAATTATTCTAACGCTACAAATCGAATTTTATTTATATGAGTTGTAATAATTGTAATGTAATTTGAAAACTAACTATAGACAAAATTTAATATGAATAATACCTAAAGAAGTACAAATTCAACCAATGATTTTCAAAAATGTTATAAGATTCAAAAGTTTTGTAGGAAATTTCATAAAAATTGTTCAACACTTGTTTGTAATAAGTTCAATTTAAAGTTCAAATCCGATTTCTGCATATAAGCAGCTCAAGCAATAAAATAAATTAATATTATTTACTTTAGATTATCAGAACCAACTAACAATGATAGTAAAATGAAAAAGTAAAATGTATAATTAGTTAGTCGCTCGACATGAAAATTCTGAAGTTTTATTTATTTTGTTTTGTTTTATTATAGTTTGAAATTAATTAGGAACCATAACTCAGTATCAGCTTTAATGCCTTTCACGCATTTCCTAACCAGTTCAAAAACCAATTAAACATCCGTGCATAAAACTGTTGAATGGTGTACGATTTCTTTGAGATTAAGTCAAGCATGAATTGGTTTAGCTATTAATCTATGCAGCAATCTGTGGATCGACCATCGAGCGAATCGTAAGTTCTCCTTAACCACGAAATGTAATCACAAGAGGGTCGTATAAAATATAGCGGCTTTTGCGCCAGGAGCGATTATTTGCAATGCTTCGGTTTATGTGACAAATAAAACGTAATGTTACGGCAGTGCCTCGAAAAGTGAAAAGTACTCAGTTACCGCGCACAGGCGATTGAATGACGTGCTCTACAGGCCGGAAAACTTATCACGGGAATCAACTAAATAAAAACAAAGCTACACCACCCCCTTGTTTTTGAATACTACGCGAATGTATTCGTTGATATTTTTTTCTCTACATGTTTTTTCTGACGCAATGGAAAATATAACTGAAAATTATTTAATCTAAAGAATACATCAAGTATTTAATGCAGGTAAATATATATATATAGTATTTAGAAAGAATTTTTGTTTGGAAAACAATACGATTTTGATCAGAAATATCGACATTTTATGTGAAGAAAATCATATCTTGAAATAAAGATGACAAACACTGTACGTTCAATGAAGTTTTAAAATAAATTTTATATTTTAATAATCGATTTAACGATTATGATAGTATTAAAAAATCACAATAGTGCATGAATTAATATTACCATGTTATTATGTGACATAAAAGGAAGTAAAAGAATATACTTTATTCAATTGAAATTATTTTTAGACGCGTAATATAACTATAAATTCAAGACATTCTTGATGTAAGAAAAAGTTGAAATTATTGCATCAACAATTTTAATTTTATTAACATGAACAACTTTAACTTATATTTTGCAAAATCTTCAGAAAGAAATTCGTAATGTATTTACAAAGGGAAAAGAATTTCAAAGAAAGTATTGTCAATTTTCGCGACTGCAGTAAAGTTGGGCCCTAAAAAATTATGCTGGCGATGCTCCAAAAAGCTCTGTGCCTGGGTTATATTGGGCATCCGGGCGTCAACATAAACCAAGCATATATCTATATTCCCGGAAACATCGGACAACATATTACATTTCGCTAAAAATTGAATGCCCACAATTTTACAGACGTCGTTAATTCCTTTTCGCACGACCTTTGCTTCGCTTTTAATAGTGAGATTCGCTGAACGCACCTTAGACCTGATAAAGAAGTGAAGACGCTGTCAAAGGCAAAGATGCAACTCCTTATGAAGCACTCTAAACAGCTGCTTCGTGGAATTTGAGGACAAGAAAATATACGAAAACTCGCCGCGTTTGTCACGAATCATCGTTATAACGCGATAAACGACACAAGTTTTCGTCGGCAATTTCGTTTTTCAGACAAAAATTTGCTATTTAATTAAAAATGTTGGAAGTTTTTGAAATATTTTTAAAATATTATCTAGAACGATAAAATTAATTTCAAAAAGTTACAATTACAACGTAAAAGTAGTCTGTAAGAATTTGTAATTATATTTTACTGCGACAAGAGAACACAGCAAGTATCAAACTTTGAATTAAAATTCATTTATTGTATATTATGTTCTAAGACCAATGACACAATACTGTTTAATTTTGAGATAAAGAAGTTTATTGTTGTAAATATTTGATATGTCTAAGCTAAATAATTAATTATATTTAATAATTTTTGAAAAAGTAAGAAAGTATTTTCCAAATATATTGTATCCAAACACAGTAAGGTAATAAAATGTGCCTTTTTCAATTAACTACCTCATTAAGCGCCGAATATGAAAAAAGTTAACTTTCTGGTAACTTTTTTGTGGATTCGTGTTCTACATGTCAAAATGTACATCATTTTGCCCTAAAATATTTATCAATTTTTTTACACTAACAATTGTATTTATTTAAATTGTTGAATAAAATTCATTAAAAAACGAATTTTTCGAATATTGCGTAAACGCATCAACGGCGCTAAAAGGGTTAAAAAGTATACTATTATAAAGAATACCATTATACAGTAGCCACTTTACATAACACCTTTTTTGGAACGAGAAATAACTCAACAAATTCTGTCACATTTTTAAAAATTTTTTATTATTTTTAACACTCAAAAAATATATAAGCTTACCAGCAAAACGATTATTTCTATTTCAATATACTTATAGAAAATGCAAATTTTACCTAGCAAAAAGTATACAAAATATTCATAATAAATATATCATTTAACTATCAAAATTGAGACAGTATACCTGTGACAGGTATACATACTGTTAAAATAGGTAAACTCCTGTATTTGTTTTCCAGCTAATGAAATTATTTTAATGAAGAGACAATGTTTAAGTCTATAATCATTTAAAAAACTTATTAATATAAGAATGAGAAAACAATAATTATTCTAATTCAAGTGATGTGTATATGTACGCAAAATAAGAAGTATACTTTTATTTTATTATATAGAGTATATTTTGATTATTTTGCTTGTCATTTAAGTAATCACGTATACATACAAAATATTTATTTGATTATTAATTATTTTAAATTACATTTTTTTAATAAAAAAATAATTTTAATTTTATTTATAGATTTTGAGGTACATATACATTATATTATACTCAAATGGATTGATATAATAATATTTTTGGGAAAACATATACATTTTATAGGAATATTTACTCCAAAATAATTGTATTCCTATCGTAGGTATACCATTATGTTTGTATACACTTTGGATATCCAGTGTAATTACATTGCTAGGTAGAATTATTACTGTGCCTTCAATATTCTTTTTAAAGTGAAATTTGATCGAACATTTTCCGAAGTTGCATTTACCAAATCAAAATTAAATTCATTCTTATAGACTGCAGAATTAATCGAATAATAATATAAACAAATGTTTTATCTTGAATTAAAAAATTTAGTTTATAAAGCAGTGGATAAAAAAGTTAAGAATTACGTGACTCCTCAGTTAAAAATATGCGACTCGCTGACGACTCGATAGCAATTCGTCAGCGATGCTGAATTTGGTGACGCTTCACAAACGACTCGCTGACGACTTGCTATCTAATCGTAAAAAAATAAAAAATTAAAACGACTCGGTGACGTATTATTTATTGATGAGTGCCTGACGACTTTCTAACGACTCGTTTGCGACTCAATAAGAACTCGATGAAGACACGATTATGATACGCTAACGACATGAGCACGACTTGCTAATGATACGCTGACGACTCGCCAGCGACTCGTTTATATTACTCGCTAGCGACACGTTGACTACTCGTTTATAATTCGCATTGTAATATATAAAAAGTATTATTAATAAGTTTTAAATTACTTACTTTTAGCAATTAAAAATGATAAAAATTTTACAAATCAAAGAACTTAAGCTGACTCGTTAATGAGTAGTCAACATGTCGCTAGCGAGTAATAAACGAGTCGCTGGCGAGTCGTCAGCACATCATTAGCAAGTCGTGCACGTATCGTTAGCGTATCATAATCGTGTCTTCATCGAGTTCTCATTGAGTCGCAAACGAGTCGTTAGAAAGTCGTCAGGCACTCATCAATAAATAATACGTCAGCGAGTCGTTTTAATTTTTTATTCTTTTACGATTCGATAGCAAGTCGTCAGCGAGTCGTTTGTGAAGCGTCACCAAATTTAGCATCGCTGACGAATCGCTATCGAGTCGTCATCGAGTCGTCAGCGAGTCGCATATTTTTAACTGGGTCATGGGCAATGGAGTACCGTGTATTAATTTGGAACTGAAAATCCTCCTACGTAATTCAAACTTTTGAAAAAATAAAACAGAAAATAACAACATGTAATACTTTGAAACTGAGACACGACAATTTATTATCAAATCTCGTATCGTATAAACAGAACATAACTTTTAGACTTTGTCTAAAGTCACAGGACTTTTTTTAAGCAAGCTAACTTGATAACAATTTGTTTACGACTCCCACAAAGTACCATTTAGATCAGCATGACATAATTACAACATATTATGAGATATGATAAGCTATCTTTTTCTGGTAGTAACACGTTCGTTACTACCAGAACGGAGAAAGAGAGTGCAAGGCATTTCAAAATTAGTCTACCTTCCACCAGGGAAAAATGTATTCGAGTTAGAAACGACAGTAGTTAATGTGCTATACGGCAGATACACTGGACGCACTTTTATCACGCTGTTTTTGTCCGACTTACGGCAACCTAACTTCGGTCACCACAAAAACACTACATCCCTGTATGTGTCGCGTCAGCCGAATGTGTGTTGCAGGCCTGCGGTTGACTAATTTTCACGCTATTCGAGCACACAAACTTTTCTTGCCGCGCCAACAATTTGGCTACACCCCACTTAACAAGCCTATCGTTACCTTGGATTTTTGTGAGCATGAATGCCACTGCAAAAGATTATTAAAAATGTCATCGTAACATTGTGTACTCTACATTCTCCCTGTTGGTCATTTATTTTTCCAAGTTATGGTTGTGATTAAAAGAACATGTATAATTTTATCAGAAAACTAGTTTTAAAGAAATATTTATAAAATAAAAAAGTTAAATATATGCCAATCTACATATTTTTTTGTATTCATTAAATATATTAATCTGGAGTACGTAACTTTTCACCGCTGCCTTCTGAAATTAAATAAAATAAAGTAAAAACATTTTTTAAATAAATAATTCATACCCAAATAGAAATTTACAATTGTCTCAGTATTGGCACAGTATCGGCTACGTTTTGCTAATCGTCGGCTGCCAATCAATAACCAAAATTGGCTAAATATCCAAATGTAACAACCCAACCGGAAAATTTCAGTCGTTTCGACGATGGCACGACGTTGGCAAAGTCGTTTCGATATTGTTGATCAATATCGGGCCGATATTAGCTTTGACGTTGGCGTGTTACGCTCGCCAGCGTTGTTTTACAACATTGTCCCTATGTTGCACACCAACGTTTTTCCAACCTCGGCTTATGCGTCTTGTTTCAATGTTTTTTGCCAATGTTGTTTCGACCTTGTTTGCCAGTTTTAGGCCAACATTATATTGTTTATAATTAAAAAAATATTATTTATTGAATATACACCCATTTTTTAATTTATTTCATTATTTTTCATTTTCATAATTATATTTCATGATTAAATTTAGGTTCGATGATAAAGTTGCATTTTTTTTCGAAGATTTGAACTCGTGCCTCCAACGTGATAGTCCGTCGCCTTATCCACTGCTCCAATCCTTTGGTTATTCATTTGATCTTCAATAGCTTCTATCACTTTGGCATTCTTAAATCGTCACAACGTTTTTTGCCGACATTCTGCCTACTATTTTAAAAATTGATTTCACATATTTTTATATGAGTACAAATTAAATCTAATAAAAACTAATACTTATATTAATGTTTAATTAATTTTAATAAAAAAATTAGTTAATTAATTAAATGTTCATATTCTTTTTAAACATAAATAAATGAATGTAAATTTATAATTCATCGTTATTATAAATTAATATTCATTTAATAATTTGTATCTATCTATCCATTTCTATAATATTTTTCCTATTAGTATATAAAATTATTTAATATTTTATAATTAATATTAACGTTGGCTGCCTATGGTGGCAGTACAACATTAATCACGAATTAGTAAATAAACAATATACAATTTTCGTTACTCAGCCACGAAAAACGCACTTTTCACTCCTAGGAGGTTTTTGAAAAGTGTGTTTTTTCGTTCCTTCGTAACGAAAAATATCGTTTGCACCATGGGAGACAAACAGAAATTCTTTCCTCGTGCGATTACAAACCTCGCCTTCGGCTCTCGGATTCTAAACTTCGCACGAAGTAGCGAATTTCTGTTTTTGTCTCCCTTGATACAAAAAAATACTATTATGTATATATTAATTTAACATTGGTTTAACGTAGTTTGGAAAAAGTTGGCAAAACGTTGGTATATAAAGTTGGTATAACGTTAATTGAAAAAAATTGCCTACGTTGGATAAAGATTATATTGGTGTCATATTGGAATAATGTTCGTAGCCTATGTTGGTTGAACAACATCAACTAAACATTGGTAAATAAACTTGGTACAACATTGGTTATAGGTAGCTTGCCGACATTCATTTATTGAAATAATGAAAATCTGAACGTTATATGTATACATTGATTGTACGTCATTTTATAGTTGGCTAATTACATTGGCTGAACAATATTGGCGAAACATTGGCATTTAAAGTCAGTAAAATGTTGGCCAAACATAGGCTGCCGATATCATCTACCGACATGCGTTCTTTATTGTAACAACGTTGGCAACCAATGTGGGCTGAGTAACGTTGATTCAATGTTGGCTCGAAATGGATCATATGTTGGTGCAACGTTGATAGACAATGTCGTTTGCCAATGTTGGTAAGATACTGTTACGACTGTAAAGTATATATATATATATAAATACTGTCTAAATATTGGCAATTTCTGCCTGGGAATGTTTAACTCTGGCCCAAGATCATTTGCCAAGCTTGGCACATAATCGGCACATGATGGCACATAATTGGCCCAATCATGGGTAAAGATTGGCTGCCCACGGTTTTTATTAATTTTTTATTATAAAAAATAATTCATTGTAAGTATTATCTTTTTATTTTATAATTTTTGTGTTATTCCCAATTGCATTATTTTGATCATTATTCATTTTTGGTTATTTTATAAAATTGTTTAGCTTTTAAATAAATCCTCTGGTTGTAGGAATTGAACTCCGGTCCCTCAGATTACTGGTCTCGCACTCTATCCACTGGACTGACGTTGTTGTTCATATATATGAACAACACTTGTGTAACTTGGGAAGTGAATCTACAATGAAATCTAATTTATTAACTAACATGGTTAAGTACATTAGCTAGCTTTAGACCTTAAGATAATAGAAAACTAAAATCCAAAATTATGAATTTAAAACCTAACAAAAATTAGTAACATAGTAATATAAACATGCAAAAAAAAGGTTTTGTTAGTTTCGTTAGTTTTGTTAATCTTGTTAATCTTGCTAGTTATAACAGTTATACATACTTCTTAGTTTCATTAGTTCCGATAGTTTCGTTAGTTTCGATGCAAAATAAAAAACTTGGCGCGAACCATA
>JABFPJ010007341.1:0-10043 GCA_022817425.1 Gryon sp. ZL-2020 | reverse complement strand
AATTCCTAAGAATTCATTGGAATTCCTATGAATTCATTACAATTCGTAAGAATTCACCGGAAGTCGCTCGAAGTCATTAGAAGTCATCAATATTCTTTTATGACTTCCAAGTTACCATCCCCTTGTATATAGCTGACATAATTTTAGTTCATTACAACGTTATAAAGCTGGTATCTATTTTCATTGAAACAATAAACATTACAAAACAATTAATATTCCGTGTTATTATTACACAACCGCTACTAATAAATAAACACAATTGTAAAAAAATACGAGATATTATATTATTGAAAAGTAGTACTTGTTCTCTTTGAAGAGATAATTGAATCCAAACAAAGCCATTTTCATATTTTGCTTTTGTTTATAACAAATGATTTATCATAAACAAATTGGTTCGAGTTCACAATGTAGAATCGAAATAACGTTGGAGTGGTCGCGAAATTTCGCTGGGCCGAGATTAATAATCGGCGCGTTCTTGTACCTTCAGTTCGATCGTTCTATTTGGATGAATTCCAGCCAATGCGACGTGGGTATTTTTAAACATGAATGAAGTCTCAGAGCGATTGACATTTTGTGTACAGTGCGAATAAAAAATGACGCTGTTTTTTGTGCAACAACCTCGTGCAACCAAAGTTCATGTCGCAAGATATGAAGTGAAAAGTATTTAAGTTTAAATTAAGAATCACAACTAAATCAAAAGACAAAACTTATACAATTATAAGTGAGAGATTTTATCAATTGATATGGTTGCCATGTCAGAACCTTGTTTTCGAGATTTTATCAAACGATATGGTTGCTATGGCAGAACCAAGTTTGCAAGATTGTATTAGTTCGTGCGGTTGCCATGGCAACCTTATAGATTATGAATTTGCGAATTAATCAAAAGTTGTGATTGCCATGACAGAGCCTTGTTTTTGAGATTTTATTTATTTATATGGTTGCCATGACAATCGTATGGTTCACGATTTAAAAAATTCATTAATTGATATGGTTGCTATGGTAGAACCATATTTGCAAGATTGTATTAGTTCATAATTTTGACATGGCAACCGTATGGTTCACGATTTTGAACATTTATAAGCTGATGCGGTTGCTAGGGCAGAACCTTGTTTCCAAATTTCATTTATTCATTGGTTGTCATGAAAACCGTATGGTTCATAATTTTAGGAAGTACTCAATTGATATTGTTGCCATGACAGAACCATGTTTTCAGCATATCATTGATTGATAAGCTTGCTATGGCAACCGTATGATTCACGAACATGGTTGCCATGGCAGAGCCATGTTTTGAAGACCTTAACAGTTCATACGATAGCCACGATAACCGTGATTGACAACGTGGCTCTGCCATGGCAACCATAACTACAAGACTTCGTAAGTTGACACGGTTGCCAGGATATAACCACGTTTTCAGCATAGTTCAGCATTAGTTCATATGCTGAACTATGCTGATTAGTTCATTAGGCTGCTATGACCACCGTGTGTTTCATAATTTTAAGAATTTATTATTTGACATGGTTGCCATGTCAGATCCATATTTTGATGATTTTAGCATTTTATACGATTGCCAAAATAACCATGATTGAAAACGTGGTTCTGCCATGGCAACCATAACTAAACCATAAAGACTTCACAAGTTGATATGGTTGCCATGACAGAACCACGTTTTCAGCATCTCATTATTTCGCAAGATTACCATGGCAACCTTATTATTCACAAACATGGTTGCCATGGCAGAGCCATGTTTTCATTAATTCCGACATTGATTAACAAACAATTTTTTTCTTTACCTTAATGACCCCAACAGCCACAGTCTGACGCATATCACGAACGGCAAATCGTCCAAGCGGCGGAAATTCCTGGAAGGATTCCACGCACATCGGCTTGGTCGGCTGCAGCATCACAATGGCCGCGTCGCCGCTCTTAATGCTCTTCGGATTTTCCTCGGTCGTCTTGCCCGTACGACGATCGCACTTTTCCTTGATTTCCGCGAACTTGCAGGCAATGTGAGCGGTGTGACAGTCCAGCACCGGGGTGTAACCGTTGCTAATCTGACCCGGATGATTCAGCACAATCACCTGCGCCGTGAAATCGGCCGCGCCCTTTGGCGGCTGATTCTTCGAGTCGCCCGCGACATAACCTCGACGTAGCTCCTTCACCGAGATGTTCTTCACATTGAATCCAACGTTGTCCCCAGGCAGGGCCTCAGTCAGTGCTTCGTGATGCATTTCCACCGATTTGACCTCAGTGGTCAAGGCGGTGGGGGCAAAGGTCACCAGCATGCCTGGCTTGAGAATGCCCGTCTCCACGCGACCCACTGGAACGGTCCCAATGCCGCCGATTTTATAGACGTCCTGCAACGGAAGACGCAGGGGTTTGTCGGTGGGTCGGGAGGGCGGCAAGATGGCGTCCAGTGCCTCGATCAGAGTCTTGCCGTCGGCGTTGCCGTCCTTGCGCTCCACCTTCCAGCCCTTGTACCAGGGTGTCTTGGGCGATGGCTCCAGCATGTTATCCCCGTGCCAACCGGAAATCGGCACAAATGGCACGGACGCGGTGTTGTAGCCGATTTTCTTGATGTACGAGGACACCTCCTTCTTGATTTCCTCGAATCGGGTCTCCGAGTAAGCCGGCTCGGTCATGTCCATTTTGTTGACGCCGACGATGAGCTGCTTCACTCCCAAGGTGAACGCGAGAAGAGCGTGCTCGCGAGTTTGACCATTTTTCGATATTCCAGCCTCGAATTCGCCGATTCCAGCGGCGACAATCAACACTGCGCAGTCGGCCTGACTGGTGCCGGTGATCATGTTCTTGATGAAGTCACGATGACCTGGCGCGTCGATAATGGTGACGTAATATTTGGCCGTCTCGAATTTCCAGAGTGCGATGTCGATGGTGATACCACGCTCGCGCTCGGCTTTGAGCTTGTCCAGCACCCAGGCGTACTTGAAAGACCCCTTGCCCATTTCCTGCGCCTCTTTCTCGAACTTCTCGATCGTACGCTTGTCGATGCCGCCGCATTTGTAGATCAAGTGACCGGTCGTGGTGGACTTGCCGGAGTCCACGTGACCGATCACGACGATGTTTATATGGATCTTTTCCTTCCCCATTTTGATTGGTTAGCCTGGAAAATGGATGTTTTGGGTTAGAACTTTTTTTTCGAGGAATTTATTAAGTAGATTAAGGTTAATAGTGTAACACTAACGTTTGGAAATTTTTTGGTTATTAGTGTAACACTAATGGTTATTAGTATAACACTAACGGTTATTAGTATAACACTAACATTTAGAAATGTAACACTAATGGTTATTAGTGTAAAACTAACGATTATTAGTGTAACACTAACATTTGAAAGTGTAACACTAATGGCTATTAGTGTAACACTAACGGTTATTAGTGTAACCCTAACATTTGGAAGTTTAACAATAATGGTTATTAGTGTAACACTAATGGTTATTAGTATAATACTAACGGTTATTAGTATAACACTAACATTTAGAAATGTAACACTAATGGTTATTAGTGTAACACTAACGATTATTAGTGTAACGCTAATGGCTATTAGTGTAACACTAATAGTTATTAGTGTAACACTAACGGTTATTAGTGTAACCTTAACATTTGGAAGTACAACACTAACGATCATTAGTGTTTATTTGTAAGAACAATATTTATAAAAGCAACTTTTAGAATTATTACTGTAAAACTAACATTTATTGGTGTAACACTAACTGCTAATAGTGTAACACTAAAATGTATAAATGCAGCATTTACAGTGATTATTGTAACATTAACATTAAGATGAGCAATACTTAAGGATATTAGTGTAACACTAACATTTATAAGTGCAACACTAACGGTTTTTAGTGTAACGCTAACATTTCGAAGTAAAATACTAATGGTTATTAGTGTATTTGTAAAAGCAGTATTTCAAATTATTAGTGTAACAATAACGTCTTTTTATTGTAACATTTATACTTAAAAGTGTAGCACTTACAATTATTAGTGTAACGAGTTCAAGTGTAATACTGATGGTTATTAGTGTACTTGTAAAAGCAACATTTAGAATTATCAATGTAACTCTAACAATTATTAGTGTAATACTAACGAGTGTAAGTGTAACACTAATGGTTGTGAGTGTAACACTAAAGAGTGTAAGTGCAACATTAACATTTGTTAGTGTATTTGTAAAAGCAACATTTAGAATTATAACTGTAACATTAACAGTTGTTAGTGTAACACTAAAATGTATAAATGCTGCACTAACAGTTATTAGTGTAACACTAACCGCTACTAGTGTAACACTAAAATTAATAGATGCAGCACTTACAGTTATTTGTGTGACACTAAAATTTATAAATGTAGCATTTAAAGTTATTAGTGTAACACTAACTGCTATTAGTGTAACACTAACATTTCTTTTGCAACACTTATATTTATAAGTTATAAGTGTAAACTATTTACATTTTAGTTCAAATTTATACTTATTAGTGTAAACTTATTCTTATTAATATACAATTTACACTTATTAGTGTAACACTTATGAGTGCTAAGTCATATTTACATTATTTCTGCACTTATTACTGATACGTCACATATGCACTAATAAATGTCACAAAAATTAGTGTCACACTAATTAGTGTTGACTTTTCACTTTTTAACGTTAGTGTAACACTTTTTGCTGTGCAGTCTACTTTTATTATACTAATTAACTGTTTTCAATATTTTTTCTTAAGAAATACAGTCAGAAAATTAAAAAGATGAAAATGCTTAAGTTTAGCAAAAAATCAACATTTTTTATGCAAAGCAAGTTTTAAAATACATCGGTGTTTTTATGGCGAATCTATATTGAAATTTTAATATCATTTTTCTTGTATATTCTCGTAATACCTGCGTTACGACATTTTTCAATATTAACGATAGCAAAATCGATTGCGCCAACAATATTTACGTTGAAAATAACATTTCGAAATTGTACCAATATTTTCAACATTTATTTCAACTATATGAAAATTTGTTATTAAATAATATTGAAAATGAAATAAAATTGAAATGATATGAAAATATTGTCATTTAAACGGGTTGCTAATTCTCTTCGGACTTCCCCATCTAACTGATTAGATTTTTCTAAAATAAAATTATTTCTTGAACTGTACTCAAATCACGGCTTTTGCTTCAATTATTTTGTCGCCGAGAAATTGTCATAATCATTTTATTTAAACGGCATTTAGTTTTAAACTCGACGTGCAAAAGTTGAAATTCATAAGTTTTCCGTATCGACGTTTCTTGAGTTATAGTTATTTTTATATAATCTTATCAACAAATTGAAATCAATAAAATGAATAAAATTATAACAAATTATTTTATAAAAATTAAATAAACAAAGTAAAATTAAATGTTACATTTCAATTTAATTAAATTTATTAAATGAGGATTTACATTTTGTTATAAATTAAATAAAAAATTAAATTTTAATATACATTTTAATTTTTAAATTTAATTTTATTTTTAATTTAAAAATTTGATTTTTTTTCTAAATTTAATTTTGAAGGACAATTTTTAAATTCGATTTTAATTTTCAATTTAATTTTATTTTTGATTTGCATTTAAAAATTGAATTTCAATTTTAAATTTAATTTTATATTTAATTTCAATTTTAAATGTAAATTTATTTTTAATTTCATTTTAAACATTGCATTTCAATTTTAAATGTAAATAAAAGGTTAAATTTTAATTTTAAATTTAATTTTTAAATGGAAAAAAACACTTAATTTGAAATTTAAAAAATAATTACAAATTTAATTTAATTAATTCATTTTTAATTACAATTTGTCAGCAATAAAATAAAAGATAAATAAAATTTAATCAATCTGAAATGAAATTCAAAAAAATATAATAAAAGAAAAATTCGCTTGAATTGGGTTTTTGCTTTTAAAGTAATTGAGATTTTTGCGTAAGAGAAAGACTGAAATAAATTGAAACTGTTTGCAGATATTTGATTACAGAAAATATGACAAAAAACGTTAAATCTATTTACAGCCACGCAATTTCATATAAATAATAATAGCGGCATTAATTTTATATTAGCTTGTTGAACTTCGTAGATATTTCACAATAAGCACAATCGTGCTATAGCAAATATTACTTCTCATATATAAATCAATAATCGCGAGTAAGGTTGCTTTTTTTATCCCGCTCATTTCCTTGTAGAACTTAATTTCATTTAATTTCACATCTTCAAGATTTTTTTATTGCAAAAAAATATTTTTTCAGAAGTAACAAGAATTAAAAAAAAAATTTAATTAACAAAATTTATTAAAATTTTTTAAAAATATTGAAATTTAAAAAAATTAATTTTAATTAATAAAATTAAATGAAATTTTAAAAAATATTAAATTTAAAAAATTTTAGTTTTAATCAGTAAAATTTATTAAAATTTAAAAAAATAATAAATTTAAAAAATTTTAATTTTAAACAGTAAAATTTATTAAAATTTAAAAAAATATTAAATTTAAAAACTTTTAATTTTAATCTTCAAAAAATCATTCATAAATTAAAACTAATTTTCAGATTCTTTATTTAAAAAAATATGTTTAAGAAAATAAAAAAAAATTTTAATCAATAAAAAATCGATAATAAATTAAAACTTGGAAAGAAAGCCTTACAAGAGAAAAGAGAAAATATGAATCTTATAAAAGTGATGAAACAGACTGGAGAATAATCCGAACTATATATATACATATATAACATATAAAATATATATATATGTTAACCCGGTGTTACGCTTTCTGCTCCGCGAAGCGAAGATCTAATAACGGCTGACGGCACACGGACTTCTGCTACTTTCGATCGATATATTATATTTTTTGTTCACGCAATTGCAATAACTTTGTTCCGACTTTGTCACTTTTTGACGATACTTCCTTCCTAATCAATTCAAACTGCTTGTCTAGACAAACCTTCCCATGACAATCGATCGGTAAAATGAACTCAAGTTAAATTGCTTTTTTGCACTTACATATATATATATACATATATACATATATATATACATATATATATATATATATAATTTAGCATTAATGTTGTTTCAGTTTGCAAAAAACAAAATTTTGATTTTATTTTGATTGAAAACTTGCTTAAAAAAAATCCAAAATTAAATTTTATAAAAAAATTTTTTAAATTGTGTTTTTTTTGTAATGTTTATAATGTTTTTTGTAATAATATATGACCACGTCACTGACCCGAATCACTCCGAAATCAGACCTGAATTTAAGGTCGGCCGACCCGGATCTGAAAACCCAAACCGAAAGAGGGCGTCCAATGGGTCCGACATGACGTTTATCTCGACTACTTAATTTGCAGATGCAACGGTTAATTGGGTTCAGTGACGATCGGTTGATCGTAAAATCGACGTAATTTAGCAAAGCTTCCACAAATCCCAAAGCATCGGCAGAAATATGCTCGCCGGAGTGCGACTTAAAGTGGATGGATCGTAGAAGAAAGCCCCCACCCAAAAGTCGATTGCGATGTTCTTAGAAAGCGTAACTTCAAATCCCCCAAAAAATCGAAATAACCGATTTTTGTGCAAATAAAAAAGCATTTTTTCGAAAAGTCGATTTTTGTAATTCTCAAAAAGCTTCTACTTGAAATGTAACAAAAAACCGATTTTTGGATAAAAATGAAAACTTTTTTTGGAAAAATAAAATGAAAAAATGTTGTAAGTGAAGGAGAGTAAATGTGGTCTGACAAAACCGGGAAATCAATATGTCGAGCCGGCATATTCTAGGGGGGGTTTTAAAGCTTTTTCAGGAGCTTTTGTGGAGCTTCTGGTGCGTGCAAACTCACCGTTTTAAACGACGATTTTGCTGAATCGGTTGTCCCCAAAAGTGTCGATTTTTGGCGCGGCTTTTTGATTTCGTGCGATTTTTTGTGGCACAGTTTGGAAATTGTTAATTTTTGCGCAGCTGAATCACGGAGCCGAGAAAGAGTCGTTGGCAAAAACGAGTGCTTTCGCAGTGACAAGCCCGATTGATCGGCGCTTGCGCTTGCAAGATGGCGGAGAGCTTTCGCGGAAGCTCGATCTGCGCACCGACCGTTTTTCAACCGAGGTGCTTTCCTCACCCGCCGACCAAGCGAACCCACCCGACAATGACTTTAGGCTTTAAACTCGCCGTCTCTTCGGGTCATGAATGTGCTTCGGGGTTAGGACAAGGGGATGTTGCGAACATTTTTGCGGTGCATGTGAAGAGCAAATTGTTGAGATTTCGAGGGATTGGTTATTAAATGTTTCGTTGAAAAAATGTCCCAAATTTATTTTTTTGGTTTTATGTTTGGAATATATTTAGAATATGCTGTCAATATATTCTCAGTATATTCATATATTAAAAATATATTGAAATATTGTTATATATATATTAATATTAAAATATATTAAATATATTCCCACAGGGACGAAAATATATTTCTCATATATATATTGGAAATCAAAATATATTGGAAATATATAATTTCTTGCCGTTTTACGTATAAAAAATATATATTCTATATATTTTTTAATATATTTTATGTATATTTTTACAAATATATTTTAGAAAATATATAAAAAATATATGCCATTTATATAATTTCTTGCCGCAAATATATTTTTTTCAGGAAAATATATTTAATATATATTTTGAAAATATATTTTCGATCGTGTGGGTTCTAATATAAAAATATTAATATGTATTAGGAATATATTAAATATATATTAAAATATATAAAATATATCATAATATAAAAATATTATATACATTGATATATAAAATAACAAAATATATAAAAAGATATAAATATACATAAATATATTTTCAAAATAAAATTCGAAAATCAAAATTCGGAAAAATATTTTAATTTATTGATAAAAATTAAAATTTCGACAAATTAAAAATTTGTCGAATTCGATTAAAATATGATATTAAGTTACCATCTTTTAATACAAATGCGATTTTGGGGTAAAGTTTGTGTTATCGCTTCATGATAATGCAGTAATTCGCGAATAACTTGCAGTACGATTGCATCACATATTTCGCGATAAAACTTTCTACTAATTTATTGATTAAATAGGGAAAATATTTGATATTGTTTGCTGATGGTACAATTCAATTTTAATAAATTTATTAATGTAATATATGTTTAAAAAATTAAAAACTAATAATAAATAAAATAAGTTATATATAAAATATAATTTTATATATAGTAAATTAAATTATATAAAATAAATGTTTATTTGTTTAATTATTAATATTTAATTTCATATTAAATAACATGTAAAATTAAATATTCAATATTTAGTATGAACATTTGTTAAAAATTCAAATCAACAACTTCAAAACTAAGAGAATAATAAAATATATATTTTTGCAAAATGTTAAAAAATTTAAAAAATTAATTAAAATACTATTTAATTCAAAATTAATTAAAACAATAAAAAAAAATTATATTGAATTCAATATTAATTTTTATTTATTTATATAAAAATATTATTATATATATAAAATATATATTATATTAATAAAATATCAATACCATTAAACAAATGTTATAATTAAAAAATTTTTATAATAAATATTATATAAGTTAAAAATTATACATATTCAAAAAGTAACTTTTTATATCCATTTTCTCTTCATTGGAAATAAAAATCAAATTTTGTCATTAAAATAAATAATAGTGTTGAAAGATCAAATTACACCGGAAAAGAGTTCATTCATTGATTATAACTAATAATGTAACTCGAGCCAAAAAAAAGTTAAAATAACTTTTGTCATGCGTAATGAAAAATTTGATATCACAATACTCAGTAACAAACTGTTAATCGAAACGATCAGTAGACTATTAAACTTCATTGATTAAGTTTCCAATTGCTGTAAGTGAAATAAAAAAAAAATAATTTTATCAAAATCTAAATTTGAAAATAATTTCAAATTTTGGAAAAAAAAATTATTTATTCAATTTATCCAAAAACAAATTTTTAAAAATGTAATTTATTTTTGAAAGTGTTT
>JABFPJ010007340.1:0-10045 GCA_022817425.1 Gryon sp. ZL-2020 | reverse complement strand
AAACACCCGGCGTTACATCCATGGGCATAGCCCGATTTGAAAGTCAGGATGCCCTACCGGGGCCATCCTTGGCCCTTACAGGGCGGCCATTTTTCAAAAAAAAAAAAATAAATAATATCTCACGAAATGCTATTTTGGACCCAATCGGGCCCCAATCAGCGCACCATTTATCTGGTATTAATCAGGCAAACCCCATCAGGGCCACATCTGAAACATGGCATGCCCGATTCCATTTCTACTAGGGTAGGGGGGAAAAGTAACTTTTTATCATTCCGTTTAAGGGATGCAAATACACTTTCGTCCCACTTTTGAGGGAAGAATGATATGTTTTTGATGCACGTGAAAATAATGTATTTCAAAATATACGTACAAAAAAAGAATATAAAAATAATATAGTATACTTACTGTATTTATAGTTTTAATTTATTTTTTAAGCATACTTACAATAAAATGTACTTTAAAATTGCAGTTTTTTACAATATAACAAATTTGGAGTGATCCATCAATATTTCAATAATTTTACAATATTTTTACATTTTCTGTTTCGTAAATTTGATTTAATAGTTTCGTTTGACTGTTTGAAATGAAAAATATCGTAATGGAAAATAGATGTTAGTAATAGCAATAATTTGTACAAAACCTGACAAATTGCTAACATATTTGTCGTATTCAATAAATAAAAGTGCGAAAATATGGTAAACAAGTTTTGGAAAATGTGAACAATTAATAATTTTAACGGCACAGACACTAAACGAAAATCAATACAAACTTTTAACTTTATGTAGATTTAAACGTGGAGTATCAGCTTAATCATACAAGGCTTGTCTACATCGATACCAAACTCGTGTCCAACATTTGTGAAATTTCGCGAATATCAGATGTAATTTCATCATTTCATCATTCATCAATTCGTCGGTTGTCAGTATAGGGAGACTTTGAACATTAGGGAATTGAAACAAAGGTTCAATATTATAAAGCAAAAGAGACATTTATCGGCTAGAGTATTTGTCACTTGAGAATTTCCATTCATTATTTTTCATCCGACCGTCCAACTTTGTGTCCGTTTAAGTGTACACGAGCATAAATGAAAACTTTTTCATTGAATATTTATCGAAATGAAAACTTTTGCGCGGATAGCGTATAAAAAATTTCAAGAGACGGGGGAAAACTATTTTTTTCCACTTGCCAACTAATGTTTTTGTTTAATTCAGATGTTGAATATACTATAAGAGAGAATCAATTTTAGAAAGAAAAAAAATAATTTGCATGGAGAAGTCAGTTTATAAATTTGCAAATTAAAGGGTAAATTTAAAACGATTTTTATTCATGTTTATTTGAATTCGCAAGAAAAATGAGCTGGAATGATTAAATCTTGATTTTTACTGATTTTTAATCCAATTGGTTAAATTTGATTAATTCACTAAACTGATTAAAACAGTGAAGTACGTCAGACGATAAATTTTGCTGTATAATTTTGCTAGATGTAGTACTAAGTGCACGTGTATAAACGATTGAAATGTAACACACAACGATCAGGCTGGAATGATATAGCTGCGAACATTAATCGATTAGATCGCCTCTGGAATACTATCGCAGAAAATCATGGTCTTTTGCAGCATCGCCGGATGCGCTTGTAACTTCCTTTATTATATTCTAATCGAATCCTCATTTCCTTCATATATAAAGGTATTTCAAGTTGAAAAATACCATCATTTTGCCATAAATATCTGTATAACGATATCGCTAA
Organism: Gryon sp. ZL-2020; assembly: GCA_022817425.1. Classification (NCBI taxonomy): domain Eukaryota; kingdom Metazoa; phylum Arthropoda; class Insecta; order Hymenoptera; family Scelionidae; genus Gryon; species Gryon sp. ZL-2020. The sequence goes on along the minus strand of JABFPJ010007340.1, from coordinate 8,298 downwards.
TCGAGAATACAAGTCACATTTATTTTTTAAGTTATATCATTACTTTGTCGATAATCTGATAAATAGTAAGTAAATTTACATAAATCAAGATGACCATGAAAATATAAATTCACTAAAGAATTTTATATCGAAATTGCGATACTAAGTTAGTAATAACTTAACAATTTGTTACCATATAAAACGATTACTTTTGATAAGACAAAAAATGTGAATTGCTTCAGATAATATTTCAATTATATTAATATTTGTTCAGAAAGTTGCGACATCAAAGTAATTGTTAATAGACTTGCCGGTAATACAATTACTAAGTTGCATTACACTGAAATTTACTAAAACTTAAATTACATTTTAATATAATACGTCTCATATGCTAGCAAATTGTTGATTTAAGTAAACACATCTTTTTTGCTTTTCAATTTACTTAATTACATGTTTAACATCCTTGTTAATTAGCCGTTTGCATTAATAAACTGCAACATTTAATTAATAATAACTGATAAATAATTTTCATAAAAGTACGCAATATTGAAAAAAACTATGCATATATAAATGATTTTATAATGATATGAATTCCCTGAAAGCTTATCTTACATAAAGTATTGTTTGAATTATTCCGTTTGTCGAAATCACATAATATCATCAGTTCAGCGACATTTATTCTGGACTCGAGATTTCGTCGAATAGTTTGGCAAATAAAATACAATGGACTATAAGTTAAAATGGTGAGCGTGTTATAATTATATATAATTACATTGAAACATTTAATCCGATAGAATTATGAATTATACATTTATAGGGAAAATTGCAAATTTTTCTGATTCATCATAAATATTTTAAAATAAATAAGAGTCTTTTTTTTCATAAACATCATGTAAATATTAGGTTCATTTACATGAGCTTTAATGAATTCAAATATGTAATTTTGAAAAGTTAAATAAGCCCGCACAAAATGCCACAATTTCAAGTAACACAGGCAGCGAGGCTGTCTCCAAGGATTGCCAACTGTGTCGCACGTATTTTGTGTCAGTCGGATCTCGGCGCAAATTTGTCGAACTTTATGATCAACTGGGGGATTCCAGAGTGCATTGAATCGGCACAGTTCAATTTTATTGTAGATTGCATTTTATCGACCAAGATTTTCTTCCAACGGGCCAATGCCAATTGTAAATTTTTGTGTCGGTTTTTTCTTTTGATTCATACATTTAGATGTACCTGTCGCTGAAGATGGGGAAAAGAAAGTCTTTCGCGGTTATTATGAGTATAAATTCAATTTTGACGGTATAGGTAAGGCTGTCTTGAATTTTCGATCAATGTAAATACAACGTTTCGCGTAAAATTAAAGTATTTCAGTGCTTGCGTACAAAACTTTATATTCTCCAAAAATAGAAGAAATTCCGAAGGAACGAAAATAAGAACTAGAAAAATGGCAAAATGAATACTTCGTTCATTGCTAAATTTGTGCTAAAGGTTCAATTAACATTCTCGACATGACATTTGCTTGAAAATTCAACACAAACATTGTCACCATTGCACAATTGTGTTAATATTTGAGAAATAAAAGTCTCATAAATGTTTAAACCATTTCATTCACACTTTTATAAATACTTTTTCAGTAGATGAGATCGATATTTTTTATCTTCCAGAAAAACACTGCGAGAAAAATTTTAACCATAATAATTACAACAACAATAAAACAATTATTACTAGGGTATATGTTAACAAATACCCTAATAATAATTGTTTCTAGGCTCTATATAGGCTTGCCCGTGCAATGCGCATGGGCATTTAAAGGCTTTATAAAGGATAAAAATACATCCTTTTGAGGAATGTAATGCTTCGCCCATTAATTACTTATAAAGATTAAACTAAGTAGGTCCTACACTGAGGGAAATCTCATCAGTTGTTTTACCTGCCGAGTTCAGTAAAAAGTTATATTTATTGATTCCAATACCGAATATTCGGTTCTTTCAACTACAGTTTTCAGTGAAACTAAACGATGCGTATTTTAGTTTATGTCAGTAGAGGCCAGGCCACAATTGATACTTAACAGTTCAGTTATTTTTAACCCAACTTTATTTCTCGTCTATTAATTTAATTATATTTTTTTTCAATTGCTAAAATATAGCTAAATATAGCTAAATAATACAGTTTAATTTATTTTTATTAATTTGTACTTGCATATTCATTGTCATATCTTACATATTTGTGTACAGCGATAGATATTTTAATATAAAACATAAACTTTATTTTCGAAAATAAACTTTACTGAACTTTTCAGTTATACGATTATTAAATGCAAATGCTATATTGTAATTATAACAATATAGTTATAATTGTTATAATTTCCGTAATTATAACAATATTAAGAGACACGCTAATGTCTCTGGCCAAGTATAGTTATAATTACGGAAATCTACTACTAAATACTATTTCATAAAAATATAATATATTTAATATAAATTGTATAATAATTAATGTTTTGGATCATAATTAAACCTATGTAAGTTACATTTTCCCTCTAAGAAACTTATTAATCCAAGACGAAAACTCAAATCTTCAACGTGGAAGATAGGCACTTTGACCTACAATTAATCTTGATGAATGAAAATTTAAATGAAAAGTATACCATTCATAACTAGGTAAATCTGGATACACCTTATTTTAACTCACTTTTGTCCAGTACATTTTTTATTATTTAATGCTTTATTGCAGTGAAATTCATTTACTTAAAGTAATTACACTGTTAAAAATGAAACGTAATATCAAGTTAAATCGAGTTAAATCAACTCGACTATCAGTTGAATTGAACGGATTTTAGTTAATTTAACTAATATATGATTTGTTCAACTTAAAACAAAGTTGATTTTTAAAAATTTTTTAACAGTGTAGTAAAATGTTAATAAATGATAAAATTAATTTTAAAATTAGTTAATATAATTGTTGTACATTGTTGTTTAGGCCCTGTTAAGTCCTAATAAACGCATTTATGGGCGTCGCGGAAGAAGTGTTACATCCTTAATAAAGACCCGTTTTAAACCTTTGTTCAGCCTTTAATGACCCTTGTGAATTAAAGAGACAAGCCTATATCGGGTGCGAAAACAATTGCTATCTAGGGTTTTATTAGTGATTAATACATTTTTGAAATAACTAAAGTTACAGATTGAATTGATTTCGAGAATAAAATACTTAGAATAGAATAATGAATATTTTTTAATCGTATTAAATTACGAAAATGTTGCATCTTGTGGGTTAGGAATTTCGATCATAGTGTCACGATAGTTCGTCAAGCATAAGATCGAGTCTTTGGGGATTATAACAACATGACAGCTGTGTGTTTCCACTGAGGAAACTGTAAGCGTTATCGGAATCGTTCCTGTGGGACTTTAGAAACACATTTGTTTTCCCGAAACTGTACATCATGGCATCTTAGTCCTAACAAACAAAGATCGATGATAATGCCGCTTTCGATCTGGCCCCTCTCAACTTTGGCCCAACATTTAGTCAATATAACGCCAATCGTGATAAAATTATGCTACAACTTTGCTTCAGTCACTATTATATTGATCGATTAGTTATGAGCGTTTCATGGTGAACGCAAACTACAATGAAAACTTGGTTTATTATAACGGTGACATTAAATTGGTCAAACAAGACACCTTTGGATACTACTGAATACAAATTAATTAATGCTTGACGACAAAAGTTTCATATTAACTTGTAACAAATAATATATTTACTAAAGTTCAGTACAGAAATTTGTATGATTCTTTTATCTTTGGACACAATGGAACAATGCATTTTTTTATATTTTATATATTTATTTAAAATTTAAAATTAAAATGTGTTGTGATAGAGTTTATTTAAAACCATTGATTCTATAAGAGACCTTTATTCCCAGATCCAATCGAACTTTTTATAACACGAAAAATTACAATTTTTTGAAGTAAATCGATATTGTACAAATGGGTTGATATAGTATATAAAACGAAGAATGGATATGATAACTTTATTTCTTTTATTTTTAATTATTTATTTTAATTTTTTATCATTTTCATTTTGTTTTGTTAATAATTGTTTAGCCGCATTATTCATTATACTTTATTGAATATTACTGTTCCCGTCGGTATGTTTGTTCGAAAAAAAGTTTAAATTAATTTAATAAAATAATGATATATATTTATTAAGGTGTTTCTTTAATCGTATAAAGTTACGTAAAAAAGGTGTGTAGTATTTGAATGACTACCCATTATTTATGAAACTGAAATGTACCGGCTGTTTGTCAGTGATAAGAATATCGCATAGTTTTCTTTTAATAAAAAAATCATTTTGAAAAACCTCAAATAATCGTGTAATGAATACAGTTATGTACGAGAACACACGAGAAAAAAATATTCTTGAAATATCTCTTTAAGGCATACTAAAATAATGCATTCAATTTTTTATATTCCGACTCTAATTTCTTCACAACTTGAATATTTTGTTTTCGTTAAACAAGCGTACTTTATTAACGAAATACTTATTCACGAATAATATCATTTTTTTCAAAGATTTTTGTTTAGATTGTAAAAATGTGTATATTCATCAGAATCTTTTCACTATATTTCTTGCGTGTATGGCAATTTTTATGAAACGTCAGTCCAGATAAAAATTTAGTTGAACATTTTTTGCACGTCTTTCATCTGGTTATATTATTTCGACGGCATTCAATTAATTTATTTATTTTGTCAAATTATAACATTCATAGGTTTTTTTGTGAAGAGAAATCAAATTTTGCATTATACACGGGCTCAAGCGCATATCGGATTATGGCATCAAGAAGCTCAATTAATCAAATTCAACGACGTTAATATAACGGCAATGATAAAACACATTAAAATTACTTTTGAAATTAGTCTACTGAGTAGGGTTATCGTGAAAGTATTATTCGAGACAAATTATTAGAAATATGTATTCGTTAAAATTTAATTCATTTTTAATTAAATTATTTCATATGAAATATTTCTATAAATGTTATATAACATTGATATCTAGTTAATAAGAATGTGGAGAAAAAACATTTGTTTAATGATACAGTAAGGTTTTAATACTTCATTGTAATTAAAATAATGTAAAAACCAAAATTGCATTAGTGTAAGAGTAACTTTAACTTTTAAGAGAACACGAAATATTGTATTTATATTGGATTATAAATTAACAAAATCATTTGGAAAATAGTGTAAAATGAACAATAGGTTATACGAAAACAATTTTTATGTTGAAATATTTAATTTTGTAAAGAAGTAATTAACAAAGTATATAAAGCCTAAAAATTTATTCACTTGGATTATATCGGCAAGGTGTTTTGTCAACTGTGATTATCATTATTTTACTTTTACATAATACGTTACATTACAATTAAACGTAAACTTATTTTAAAATTCTTTTTGCCATTTAATGTCTTATTAACATGAAGAAAGAACCATAAAGAATGGATATTTACTAGAATGGCACAGTTCCACTTCATATCGGGTATAATCTTAAATGCAAAAATATGTTTCGGCACAAATATGTGTTTTTATATGAAACGATGTTCACAGATTTATAAAATATTAATGTAATAGATGGAATGGTCATTTACTTTATATAATAATTAAAATAGTTTAAAAATTAAATAATCTAAAATTAGTGATTGTAATAACAGTTTAGTCAGACATATTTTAATAAAACACATAACGAATGTTTACTGACAAATAATGTAGAAATTCATTTAAGTCACTTTTTTATAACTGAGATTTTTATGTAGTTTTATCTGAGATTAAGATAAATTTACAGAAAAATATATTTTTAAAAGATATATGTATATCTTATTTTATTTTGTACAATGTTAACGCATGTTATGGGATAGAATTTTGTGATATTAAAGAAACCGGATTTTAACATTATATTCCATCAGAGCTGTAGAAATCTCAAATTATATTCGATTTGAATCGTGTAATTTAATGTTCAATTTCCAGCTTCTGTGCACGAGTTGAATTACGAATGTAAAATTATACATTTTAAATTTTACCTTAATTGATTTTAAGATACAGATTAATTACTATAATTTTTTCACTCATTCATACGTGATATTTTGTGTCGTCATATAATAATTAATTTATATAATTATCTAACTATTTACACAACTTATAAAATGAAATATATAATAAAGTAAAAAATATAAGGTAAAATTTTACGAAAAAATTCATATTTTGCATAAACATATTACTAATTGTATCACAACACGGATAAGTTAGAATTTAAATTATTTATACACTTCAACTATTATTTAATTACTTAACGATTTACATTAAACTTTATAACTAATTCAAACAGACAGGATGGTAAATAATAAAATGTTTAATAAGTTTTGATAGAGTATGTAAAATTATGATTGCAAAATGTATTAACATTTATTATACAAAACATTATACTTCTGTAGTATAATAAAATTGTATTAAAATGTACACTAAAATATTTGTTTAAAAAATTTGAATGATCTACTATTCGTATGTATAATATACACTGATAGAAAATTACAGTAATTTGAAATGTAGAAAATATTTAATATGACACTACGGTAATTTACAGTTAATATAACATAATAAATACAATTATTCAATAATTAAAAAGTTCAATTGATTTAACTGTAATTTGTTGTTAATAGTAAAGAAAAAAAATTTCAATTTAGATCATTCGTAACAACCATCACAACTATGAAATACACTTAATTTTAACTGTAATTTAAAGTTAAAATAACTATAATATAGTATTCTTTAAATTAATTAAACTTGAATGCTTATATTATATTATTTAACTTATATTTTTAAAAATTATATTATTTTAATAAAAAATAAGATTTCTAAAATTATAATTAGAAAGGATAAAAAGTTAATTATTTAAACATATGATTGAAGGAAGAACATTTATTATTTATCAATTATTATACTTAATATTTTATTTCTACATGTGAGATATATAATTTATACCTGATTTAGCTATAACTTTGAATATCTTTAAGATTTTTAAATCACTAAAACTAAAAACTGTATTATTTTCACACGGCTGCACGCAATAAGCTTAAAAATGAGAATCCATTTTACTAGTTTTAAATAAAGAAACTTTAAATACAAAATTGTCCCCTTTCTTCAAACATTCAAATTGTTTAATTTTATTATACACGTTTTATAAATAATGCACGGAAAGAAATTCATTGCAACGTTTGCAACGTTTTTTTTATTAATCTTGTCGCCAAAAAAGTGACTTCGTGTTATTTAAAACGTTGTTGTTAAAATGAACAACGTATTTTTGAAAATGTGAAAAATTACTTGAAAAGTTTACAGCTATACGTTGTAATTTGTATACTTAACTTAGTCTCTAACACCTGATGAAATATGGCATGAATCAAAATGTTTACCGGCAGATGGATTAGTAACCGTGAGGTTAAGATGTACGACCAAGTACTAAAAAAGAAGTTGCTGGTTTCGAAACTCAGAGAGGTAAATATTTTTAATTGACCAAATATTTTTACAACGTGGTAAAAATTAAAATGTACAACGTGCATCTTTAGCGACAAGATTAATCAAAAACGTTGTAATGTTTAATATATTATTTCTTTCCGTGTGACAAATTATTTATTATTAAAATAATGTTCTTTTATTATATTATTCATATATTATAATTACATTTTTTTTCTACTTTCTTTCATATTATATATAATTAAAATCTTAGTGAAAAAATGCTATTTCTCCGAGAATCAGATCTCCAAGGTGATAGGCCGATGTCTTCTCCACGATACCAGTCTATCACTTAAAATATGAAACTTAATTGAGAAATGCACTCCTAGCTTATGAAAAAGTAAAATTTTTTACTTTTTTGGAAGTGAAAAATTTTTTCACTTATGAATAAGTGAAAATTTTTACTTTTTTGAAGTGAAAAAATGTTTCACTCAGCAAATAAGTGAAATTTTCACTCATTCAAATTTAGAGAGTAGGGAATCACTGGTTGAAAGTTCCAACTATTTCTAACTTAAATTTTGTAATCTAAAACAGTCAGAACTTTGAGCCAAGGATATTATAGATTGTGGTTAAGTTCTAGAGAGTCTTTATTTCAACAAACTCAATCACTTTATTGCGTAAACTTCCCTGTCGACTGTATGGAATGTGGAAGAAATATTATTATTGCGAATGGTGTGTGATTGATTCTTTCCCTGTAAACACATATTGCCCAATAACTCCCCAAAGCTGCGACTCAAGAATTGCCCAATTTTCACCCAATTTTTGA
>JABFPJ010007339.1:0-10047 GCA_022817425.1 Gryon sp. ZL-2020 | reverse complement strand
TAGCCAAGTACACAAGCCGTAAGGAAAAGCCGGCGAAGAGAAAAAAAATCGAGAAATAGAGAGTATTAATAAAATCACAAGTTTTTTGCGTACCAAAAGTTTGTACGTGAAGCCCACTCTGAGTTCGTGGTCGACACTTTTTTGCGAACAAAAAAAATTTCGACGAAGTTCGCGGCGAACAAAAAAAATTGTATTCAATTAGATCTTCTCAGAAGCTTGTAAATTGGACGACTATTCAACGGTGTTTAAAGTACTTAAGACATGATTTAAATTTAAAAACAGCGTATTTACGTTTGCAGCGGTGGAAAAAAGTTTTCGTCATCCTTTTTCTTTATTTTTTCTCCATTATAATGAATTAGAGAAAATTAAAAGAAACAATAAAATATTAGTTTTATCGTGCACATTTAAAATTAAATCGATTAATTCCAGAATAATCAATTTCACGGGTAATAAGTGTCATGGCTTTGCAATTTAAAATAGTTGGTAATATTTTTATAATTCAATATTTATTGACATGTAATTGAATGAATTTTAATATGTCGATGATCAAGTATAGTATATACGAGTTCTCGTTCTAAAGTATATGTATACTTTATAAGCCGGGAAATTAGAGGCGTGTAATATAGATGGTTATACTCGTGTACATGTTCTATACACTTAGCGAGCAAACTTGACACGTTCAACGAACCAATGTATATTACCCACACGACGAGACGCGTAATAGATAGCCATTAACATGAAAACCTGATTCAATGAGCACCGTCATTGAAAAACGAAATTCCCAAAATCAACCTTATGCAAATTGATTTTACCGATAAATAACATTTAAGATATCATTTAAATATAATACAACATTTTCATACTTTACTATTTTGTAACATCTCAATCATGTATTACTACACCCAGAGAAGTTTTGAGTCATATTAAATAACGCTTTTGTTACTTTTTGAGTTAACAAATTTTTCCTTTAGAGTAAACGAATTTTCTAGAAAATAGTCAAACTTTCTTTACAGTAAACTATTTTTTCTTTGCAAAAAATGTAGTGATGGATAATATTAACTGATGTGTACTATTACTTGTAATCGGTCTAAAGTAGATGAGATGTCTATACAAATAAAGAAAAATATATATTATAATAACATATTGGCGTTTGTCAACTGTTTTCAGTTACGTTAACCGAATTTTCGGTTAAACTAATCAAAAGTATTTTTACTTAAAAGAATTATTATTTAACACAAAAAAATTACGTTAATATAACCGCATCTTAGATTTCTCGTAGTGTAATCTTAATTTACATTTAAATTAATCTGAGAGTTCGTATATAAAATAATGAAATAAACTACTTTTCATTTTGTAATTTTGAGAAATAGTAAATAATAATAATCAGATAAAAGTTATAAAGAAACGTTGTTCTTTATTAATTTTATCGAATCTTTTATTAATTTGTTATTCGTGCATACTGTTATTTGCATAATCTGATTAAAAGTAATAATTTGTAATAATAATGGCATTTTTCTTTGTATATTATTATTTTGATTACATTTTCGTTATAGTAAAGGCACATGGCGCGAAAATTTCAATACATTTTATTCAACTTTCATTTAAAAAAAAAGTGAAAACTCAAATTATCATGTAAAATTATTGATTTTTCGAAGAATTTTTCATAAAAGACTAGTAAATAATTTTTAATGACAAGTTTAGCAATTTTGCGCGGCGAAGTCTTGCTCTCGTTCTTGCATTTTTGAAAGTTGAGTAAAATTCATTTAAAAGTTTTATTAAAATTAAAAATTTATTATTTATTAAAATTTTGTTGCAGTGCAATGCCGTCACCTATTCACTTTTATGATATGTATGTGAAAAAAAAATGATTGAAGTTTCATTGCCTTTTCCATTTCTCAGATAGAGCATACTTTATATATATATATATTTTGTTCTATGCAAAATGTAAAAAAAATGTCTGTATATATATAGTTACTACTTATAATTACACGAAATTAAAGAAGCACTAGTTTTAATCAATAGACATTTATTTGCAGGAAATAAACTAGTACTAATTATTATTATCGTTCATACAATTTCACTGAAGGCAAAGTTGGCCAGATTCTGACAGAACAAAGCGATAACAATTGAAACAATTATTATTACTTTGGTCTGTAAATCTGACTCCCTGTCTTGGTTAATTTGCTTTCTAAGAAGCATACTTTTCAAAAAGACGTGCTTGAACGAACCAGCAGAAAATAAGCGATGGAATGATAATAAAAAAGAAAGCTATCGAAAGGGAAGACGAACCCAAAGAACGCCAGTATTGGGTGATGAGGGGCGGGTAACGTTGAGTTTGGCGCCACATAACAGCCAATACCTTCGCGTTATCTTCAGCTACCCTTCATTTGATTTTCTTCGCTCTTTTCAAAGTTTCATCTCCCTTATTTCTCATTTTCGTAGGAAGTTTTAATGAAAACAATTGTTTGCAAAGTTAAAAAAAGGAAATTATTTTAATATTTTAATCGGATTCTCTATAAAAGACCCCTTTTCAAATCTTTTTTGTAAACTTTGTTTATTTATTACCTTTTTTGGCGAAAATTTTCTATTTATTTATTTATTCTATTTACTTTCTGTACGAATTCATATATTTTATTTACGTTTATTTACATTTTTTAAATAACGTTTCTTGTTTATTGTTTTAATTAATTTTCTTATACATTATCCCTTTTACATTATTTACATACAATTTATATTATATAAATATTAATATAAAAACACATTGAAGTTTTACAATCTTCGATTGGCTTTAAATAAATATGTCGTAATCTGCTCAATTATATTTCAAGTATACATTATTAAGAAAAGAGCAAACTAATATTCAATATGTCAGGGAAGTAAAATGATGGAAATCATAGTACATTAACTGTTCCATTTCCGTTTTCTGATCAACAACTTAAACGTTCTTATGTCATTATAATAAGTAATTGTGATACTACCTTAATTTGAATTTAGTTTGTTTTAATGATTCATTTATTTGAAATTTGTTTAACATTTATTGAGACCAAAAAAATTTACTTTTTGTACAACGAAAAAAAGAAACGTTGACAATTATTTATATCTTTTATCCTCTCATATAAAATATTTCTGTTTATTTCTTCGTTTGATTTTAATTTTTAGTTTTTCGTCAATTACATTCATAATGACTGTTAAGCTCGACGAACACTGAAACGCGACTCCTGAAATCCACTGAGTTCCAGACAGCACACGTTTACGCGCCAATAAATTCGCATTTTATTCAACCCAAAACAACTAATTAAGACGTTTCCTGTAACTTGTTTGTGCTTGTTTTGCTCCAGCCATTTCTGGTTTCTTAAAAACTTGTTATCCTATACACGTTTGCAATGAAACTATACAGCTGGGTCGAGTTTTGACTTGCAAAGACTTTTTGCCATTCATAGATCTTTTTTTATCACTCTCCTCTGCAAGATTTATAAGGTTTTTCAGATATCAATATGCTGAATTGTGACGTTATTTCCATACATTAATACCATACCTTTATATATGCTTTTAATTTCTTCAAGTATTTCTTATTATATTAATTATGATTTATAATTTATTCGATTAAAAGGTTTTTACTTCTGAAAAGTATTTATTTTAAATTTATTTAATATTTAAAAAGTGTTTAATTATCTGGACACCGCTTTTTTCGTTTGATTGATTTGGTTGCACAAGTTGAAATCGCGATTGATTAATAGAGATTTAAGTGGTGGTTTGTTCTAGTTGGAGTGCGATCTCAAACCAATTACGATAGTCACGAATAGGTGGGACGTATCAACTTCGATACGAAACAATTGACGGAGGCCGTATTGGCTATTCAACAAAATTTATAATAGACCCTATGTGTTATGTGCCGGCATCCTCTTGGTGTTTACCATTAAATCGTCTCTTAACGACACTAAATAATATATCCAAGTCCATTTAATTATGAGTGTATACATTGAGAATGGTATAACATTTACAATGTTACTGATTCGATCAAACAATTTATGATGCAATTTTATAGTGTTTCAAAATGTTTTGCTCCTTTTTTTACTTTTTTGTTCCTTCACTTTTTATTAATTATACATTCACAGGTCATTTCATAATCGAAAATAATATTTTGCACATACATTAATATCGATAATGTTTTTATAATCGTACAACTTTTGAAATTGATTTTATTTTGGAAAATTGAGTGCATTTTAAAATTCGTTTTCAAATTATATCGATATTTTAGCACTAGTTTTTGTACAAATCGAAGATAAGCATAATAAAATATACAATTAATTAATTAAAATGTAAAATGGGTCATATTATTATTTTTTTTCTGTTTAATGTGTTATTTCTATCTATGTGTCAGAATATATATATATTGATCATATACATATATATAAAATAAAATAAAAACCATATATCTCTTACATATAAATATAAATTTTTGTTATATTCAATATATCGTTAAAATATTGAATTCCTTCATATAATTAAAAATAAGAAAAATCAAATGAAAAATTATTTCTGTTTAGTTTCAGTTAATGTTGTGTATTCATTTATGAACTTACATATTTAAACATCTTCAGTTATTAAACATTACTCCCCACAGCCTTTATATCAATCAAAATGTTATATTTATTTTTATCTGAAAAATTCCATCTAACAAATTCATTTGCGTCAATTTCCCTGATTAAAATGTACTCATAAAATAAATACCATCAATTACAAACATATTTGAAGCAACATAATTCCAGTATGTCAGCTCATTTTCATTACAACTCAAGTTATTTGTGCTGTCACACGATTTCGCGCTTCCTCTCATCATTATCCAAGTCCAAGAAATTTGAAACAAAAAAAAAAGACCAACATCCTTACAAAATGAAAGAAAGAGTAAATTACAAGGACATAAAAAAGAATCATTTGTAAATGAACACATGTTTGGAGTACCAGCAAACAAAGTATTTGACCAAATTGTCCGGTTAAATGCCGCTGACTTAAGTTATTGGCATAATTGTTTGTAAGCCAACTAATTAAGTTTAGGGATTGAGTACAGATAAAAGTGAGAGAGAAGATGGAAGAATTGGTGGACAACATGTGCTCACCTGTTCCGTCAGGTTGAGCACCAGCCTTTTTCAGAGTCGACACACAGCTCCCACGCGTCTAGTCTTCCTTTTTCAATGCTCGTCCTCGTCACTCGCACGCGCGACTCGGTCTTTGTAGTTGTTCTTTATCTACCTGGGGCCTTTCTTGTTCGGGCTGCCTCTCGCTCGCTCCCGTGTTCTTAATCCGGTCCTTCGTGAGAGCATTCTCTCTTTATGGTATGCTTTGAGTCTTGCCGACCAAAGAAAACGCTTCCCCGCACCAACCATCCTTTCCTCCTTATTCTTCTTCTTCTTCATACTCTCATCCTCCTCTTCCTCTTTCTGTCTGTCTTGCTTCCTCCAGCAGTCTGCATTCATTCGCCGTTGCAGCGACCAAACGGAACAGCTGACTCGTAAAGAGGGTCAGCCACCGACGACTTTTCGTTTCAGACCACCCGAAAAATAGCCGCTCCTTTCGTGTTCCCGTCGATTGCGATAATGACGAGTTACGCGAACGTGCAGCTATACTCAACCAAAACTTTTGCATCATTTACAATATACAATGTTACGATGTTTCAGTGAATGAAACACTTTTATATCACTCGAAAAAACCTTCATATTACAACATACATATTCAAAATATTTCTTTCAAGAATGAAATTCGTACTCAGAATGTACTTTTTTAGTTAATTATTATTATATAATCATAATTAAAACAATTATGACTATAATAAATGCAAGGAATTGGAACAAAAAATAAAAATCCTTAGCATTAAAAATCCGCTTAGGGCAATATATAAATTCCATTTAAAAAACGGCATTTTTCAATTTGTTTCAATGCTGTAATCAATCGATAAGAATTTTACTCAATTTCAGCCGTAACCTGCGTAATTTGAATTTCTGCATTCAAGGACGAATTAACAGTTGCTGAATTTATATTGGTTGTAATTTTGTTTATGGGAACTGAATTCTCGTTTAAGAAGGTAAATATTTTTAACTCATACTGACATAATATAAAATAAATCGTATTATTTAGCGATTTGCTTATTTTATACGTTTATAACAATAGTTAAAAATAATTCTTATAACTTATCCTTCATTTTTGAATAAAAATCATTTCAAAAATATACTCTTTGACGTACAAAAATTACAGTCTATTAACAGTTACATAAGTGTAGGTAAGTTCCAGTACTTGTTTGTGATCGATAAATTTGACATTCTCTCAATTTGAAATGCCCTCGTTCACCTCTTGTGTCATGAATGCGGCATCTGAAGTGACTTGTTGACGCAAAAAAGTTACAACATTTCTCCTATAATGTTACAAATTCATCAACATGAATATCAGATACGTCGTAAAATTATGTTCACCTCTTTTACTGCACTTAACGGAAATTCCAAAAATGAAGAAAATATACATACATATAAGTCTTATACATTGACCGGATAACAGTCTTCGTATTTTATATTAGATTATAATGCAATATTTTCTTAATCATATTAAAAATGACAGGTGTTGTTTCTAATGGACTTGGGGACTTAAAAACTTATGATTATTATTAATGAAAAGGTATTATAACTATTAATAAGATTGACAAATTAATAATTCTGACACAATTAAACACTCTCAGAAATAGTCTGGTAATGTTTAGAAATAATTCCTTTATAGACTGATCTTTTAATGATAAAATATATATATCTGTGTTTAATCTGAATCGTATCATGTATAAACGAATAACGGTTTGGAAAGTAAATGTCACATTTTAACGTATAAATGAAATTCTTTTGTCGAGTATTGTTTCTTCTTTTTAAGTTTAACATAATGCTCCAATTACAAGTGGAACAATTAGTGGCGCCGTCGCTGTATTTTGATACTTATAAATACAGTACACGCAGTGTTTATATGTATTAGAGTAAGCGATATGAATACGTTGTCGATTACATTAACTAACTTTGTGTATGGTTGTGATTAAATATGGTGTTACTACGTACATGGGGCTTCAATGTAGAAGAAATCATCTCATTACAACGTAAGTATAGTTTGGTTGATGATTTATCGTTAACGATAGCCATGCATTGATTTTGTGACGAGAAAACGTAACCTCTATGTACTTCTTGTTGGAATGTAAATACACTTCACATGTTTATTATTACAGTTTTATTTTTATTTGAAATGAAAAAATTATAATTATTTGATTTTTTTAGAACAAGATATTACCTACGTCTACTTGGCGTTTTCTTGCGTTGAAAGACATCAGTATTAATGATATTTGTCAAAAAATGAGACGAAAAATATTATATCATGTATTATAATTAAGAATGATTGTGGAATCATCTTTCTAATAAAATCTGTGATTGTTTCTAATAAAGCTTGTGATAAAAAACAAGTATTTATTGTTTATTCACCGAATTATTACAATTAAACAATTTAATATAACATATACAACATTTAATAAAGTATAAGTAATATTTGACAATTAATAAGTTTTTTGAAAAATTACTTCTTTATGTTAACAGGACAGCTGCTATGTATTAAAAGATCTTCCGCTAATTGTAAGCGGACAAACGATAAAAAGATTTTCTTCTAAAGTATAGCAGAATTCCTCTGGGACGTATTTTAAGAGGAAAATCCGCTAAAAGTTACAAGATTCTGCTAGTCTTAAAATTCTATTTCTGAGAGTGAAGCACTACATTTTTCATATCGATAAAATAATTCACAACTTTTTCGTTGAAATAATGTATAAAAAACTGTTGGATATTATTAAAATAATTCATTACAGTTATATGAATAATAAGTTTCAATAAAGTTGAAAATAACATTTCCACATGAATGTATTGAAATGTTAATATCTCGCATCAAGGCTTTAAATGTCATCCTCGCAAAAATATATCTTCTTTCTATAAAATTCTTGAAAACTTTATTTGTTCGCACAAAAATACAAACAAAATGGTTCCTAATATACAAACTTTATGATTACGTCGGAATGATTTCAATCAGGTCGCGTAAATTTTGAATCTACAGTGTTGTGGAAGCACTTAATTATCAAAATTCAAAACGAAATACCTTTATTTCTGCATCTATATGCGAATAACCAAGAAAGGAGGAAGAAAAGTCAACAAGAGATAAGTCGGCAAGAGATACTTGTTTACGATTGTGTACCTTATAAGCATCGATTAAACCATAAACAGTATAAGCATACAGATGTAATTTCTGAATAGAAGCCAAACGAAATTGCCATTGCCAGCGGCAGACAGACGTTCAATTACGCTTGAAGACCCGTTAAGATACACGCCAATAAATAGCGATAAATCTGTGAATAAAACAACGATTGTTCTATGCTGAGTTTTAACTCAAATCAATACTTTGTAACGACTCTTTTTACTTTTTTTTTCATTGCCTGCTAATGCTTGTTCAATTTATTCTAATAGTTGGATTGAATTTCTCAAGTTTCGTATTTTTAATATTAATATTTCCCTTAATGCTAGAAACGCTTTTTTAATCCCTTAACGTTTGCAGTATGGAATGGCGTAAATGTTGAATAAAAATTTAATAAATTAAATTCAAGTTATTCAAATAAATTTCATTTCGATGATTTGAGTAAACTGTTAAGATACATTTATCTCTAATTGATATTTCGTATACAAAAATACCGATAAATGGCTGTGGCATTTGAAAATGCCGATAAGAATTGCGGAATCGCGTGACTGAGTGTTTTAACAGTGTGACCCTTTCCTCGGTGTAGTTCTAATCGTGCGCGATTGCTTTAATGACCGATATATTATAAAGAACGTGACACACACGTTGGCAGGAGTCAACGATATTGCTGATCCCGATAAACCGATTGTTCGTGCTGGCCAGGTAGCTCTCATATTCTGCCAACATCCGCTCATTCTCGCTCGCTCCAACGCGCTTTCCGTCCTTCTTCAATTTCCGCCTCTCTTTTTCATTCGAAGCCCCTCCTCCCACCCTGATGTGTCTCCGTCTTACTTCATCGTTTTCCATCCTCCTTCGCCGGGCCAACTTCTTTCTATCTTCTCGCAGTTCTTTTCTTCCTTTTTTTTCGTCTACAAGCTTCGCATACCTGACCGCCACGAGTGTGCTCGACTCGACCGAGTGGACCGGCAATCGAATGAGCAAAGCCGGCCCAACACAAAAAATACTATGAAAAACAACAATCCGCGATACACTTTATATTCCCCCTGTTCAAACATTTTTTTAATTAAATTTCAATTTTTTTCAAACTTTAATTATTTGGGATCATCTTTCCTTTTGTTCGTATATAATAACTTCTTTTTTCATTGTCTATATAAATTGTATTAAGTAAATTAACTCAAATTATATATTATACATTTATTTATTACAGTGGCTTTGTACTTTGACAGTACTTTAACAAAGTTCCTTCTCATTTTATCTAATTAGTGAAACGTAGTATAATTTAAAATTTTTATTTAAACACGATGAAATAATAAATCTGACAAATGGATATTACAGAACTCAACAGCTTTTAAACATTTTTACACGACAACATTTTGCCAAACCTGTTCCGTATATTCGCAGAGTCTCTTAATGATAATTGTTTTCGTCCCGAATTGTCGGAATTCGTGAATTAAACACAAACTGGAATGTAATTATTTTTCATTACTGTTGTCACCAATCTACATACCATGTTTTTAATAGAAAAATACTTGGACAGTCTTCATCTCACATTGGAACAATTTATAAGAAATGGAATATTATAAGATATGAAAAGAAACTTAACAATTATATTCATATTCTTTTGCATTCTTAATATATTTTTTACAACTTCTCTATGACATTTTTTACATTCACGCAAAAAAATAAATGGTCGACACAACAAATACGATGGTAAATTTTACCAAAAAGTGATAACATTTACCACTTTTGCGGTAAAATGTACTACAAAATGGTAGATCTTACTATCGTATTTGTTGT
>JABFPJ010007338.1:0-10047 GCA_022817425.1 Gryon sp. ZL-2020 | reverse complement strand
GAGCTGCGGATTACGTGGTGTAGTAAACAATTTTACATAACATACATTACAGATTTGTATATCATGATTTAATAAAAACTATATTTTAGCGTAAACATTTATATTTTACCATATTATATTTTTTATATTATTTATTTATTTTTATATTGGCAGCCAAAAGGGTCACTTTTACGCCTAACATCACAATATACTAACTTGTGTTTCATTTTTCTTTGATATTATTTAGTTAATAATCACACAGAAATTGTTTCACAAAGTTTCCGCTCATAATTTTAGTAACTTTATTGAAACTTTTAATTTATTACTATTAATCAAATGCCTCTAATAATTGAATCAAACAAAATGCCTCTTCCTGTTTCATGTTTATACTCATAAAATATCGTGATGTTGTTCATTTTGTATAAATTGTTATACTTCCTTACATCTAATTTCAATGCAAATAGTATTTTCACAATCTAATTGCAACAATTAATTCCTACATTTTATAGAGTCTTTTAATTAATTTCAATTAAATCGTTTTCAACCAGACTCTTTTAAGCGTTTACAAAATTGAAATGAATGTGGGATGTTGAAATGCTGGCAAAGCAGCGAGGTAAAAAAAGTCGAGCAATTAGGATTAAGTTTGAAAAAAGGGATTGTTGAACGACGTGAAAGAGTGTCCGTCGAATGCATACCATGGACTAACAAAGGTGCGGTGTGCGATATGGTGGCAGCGTCGTTACTCGCCACACAAGTATAATTTCCTTCGTGCGTCTTCAAAGCTCGTTCAATTTTAAGCGACAGATCGAACGCGTCTATTTGGTGCGTCGTTGCTTCTCCAGATTTTAAAGGCCGGCCATCTTTGAGCCATTGAATTTTAATAGGCGCGTCGCCTTGACTTACAGCACACGTAACGTGCACCCGAACTCCTTCCTGGATATTCGTAGGAAAGTTAAATGGATCGATTTTCGGTGGTACTGCAAAAATTCACACCATTCGTCCATTAAATCATCAAGAGTCCATCAAATATCAGAAACAGTTTCGCTGTTCGAAAGATCGACGCAATCGATTTTTTAATGTGCGCTTCAAGTTTCCAACAATTTTATTCCGTGACTTCGATACTTTGGATTTATGATTCAGGTCGCGAATATGATCGTAAAAATATAAAAATAACGCTTTTTTCACTCAAATGACATTTTTTATCAATGAAATTACTTCATCAGTTTCACATTGGTGTTTTTATATAACATAGTGAAATGAAATAAAACTTAAAATATACGTAATTAAATATAACGGCATGTGTAAAATCAGCTGCGTTTTTCTGAAAAATATATTTTTTTAGAAACAAATATTAGAAAAATACTTATATTTAAGATATTTTACATGAACTATAATAATGGACCTATAAAGTAAAATCATTATATATTAATTCGGTATATTAAACATTTTCCATTTAAAATTTATACTTTTCATGCAATAATATTAACAACATTAATAATAATTTCTTATATTCCGCCATTTCTAAAGTCAAATAATTACTTTATCTTTATTCTTTTGTTACCTATCAATATTTTTGGTTGAAATTTATTATATCGATTTATTGAACATTTTACGTTTGTGCAATTAAATTAGTATATTATTACTGTATAAAATATGCCAAATATTCATTAAATATTTTTTTGGTAGTATCTAAACCCCAAAAAGTTTTATCAGAAAAAGTAAGTTCATGCCAATTCAGTGTATTAGCCATTGATAAAACACTTTGAAAACTTTATATAACTTTGAAACTCGGTTCATCAATGTTTCCTTACAACAGACCAAGTGTTTTATTGTAAACTATATTATCACATGTTTTAATAAACAATTTTTATTAAAGCACATGTTTTAATAAACAATTTTTTGAAACTGACATTTGAAACGATATTGCTTATGATTCAATTCCATTTTGCATCAGATATTTACTTATGATTATAAACTGTCATATTCCTAATTATTTTTTCAACTATTTCAATCAATTACTATTTATAATTACTGAATTCCGTAGTTAATTAAAATAAAATACCACTATTCTAAGAAGTTAATTTAATTTTGTCAGTTCTAACTTGAAATAGTCGACAAAAAAGTGAATTGCAGGATATCATTTATCTTCGTTAAAAATAAAACAGCGTTTTTTTGTCCGAAATTCAAAAATAAAAATTACAAAGTACAAATCAGATGAAATTCATTACTGCTACGTCGGAATTGCAATTTGAAGACGAATTAAGAAAATGGTAAAAAAGCAAAATATTAATTAATACTATTACTTGACTATTTGAAATTTGTGTTTGCCAATCGAAATTGATAATTCTTAATTCATGATGATTGCGAAGTCAAATGTAGTTCTGCGCTTATTAAAGCTGAATTCAGATCTTTTTTCACTTCTTCTGAACGGACAAATTAAAAGATGAATTGATTATGTGGCTCGGTGAAAAATAACTCAATAACATGTTGTTGTTGCTTACATTGCAGCGCTTTCGATTTTTTACTGAATATTTTTAAACTTCTCATTTCGCGGTTGTGTGCGTGATAAAATCTTCATTTAAAAGACACGACTGAAATGCAGCTCTATAGTTACTCTTTTTCTCTCATTTCTTCGTAAATTTGATTTTATTTCGTGATACTTTTATTTAGGTAAATTAAGTAGAATTTATTTTATGACAGTTTCATTATTGTGTTGTGTCCAATAACTTTTTCGATGTGCGAGAGTTATTAAGATATTTGCAAACGCACACGGACAGTTAAAATTTCTTGAGAAAACCACTTAAGACGCTTACGTGGACTTTCATCATGCCTCGGAGTGGAAAAGTGACACTGTCAGAAAAAAATGTGATATTATATAAAGTAAGTAAGGAACTGGAAATGTCCCTGTGAGACGTTGAAGAAAAATGTTACTTTGTTTGTTCAAATAAAAGTACTCTTGCAAACTATCTTTGGTTTCGATGTCATACATAAAGAATCAAAAACTGCACAACGAATAATCAACACAGAATAATGTTAAATAAATCATAATTATAAGTAAATTATAATTAATAATGTCGGATTAATTGTACCGAGCGAAATTATTAATTAATATGAATAAATTTAGTTAATAATAATAATTTTATTTCTACGGAAATGCACTGTATCTATACATAAATTTCAAATTTGTTACATTGTACTTCAACATTCTTCAAAAATATATATTGTGGAACAGATAATAATAAATCAGATCAAGAGACAGAACAAATGCCGTTTTCCAACATACGAAAAAAGCAACAATAGCAATAAAATTCCAATTTCAATAATTATCAAACCATAATATTAACAAAACTAAAATAAATACAGGACTAAAATAAACAAAAGAAACAAAAGATTCAGTGAAAAGTAAAACAAAAGGTTTATAATTATTATAAATACATTTATAAGTAAAATAATGTATTACAGGTAAGAAATTATTTCGATAGTTTTGTTAGTATGTTTACAATTACTTATATAGTTAGTTAATTTGAAGGCAAATGAGGTATACATTTGATAAATATTGTGTTGCAATTAATTACCCAGCAAACGTGAAATTGTTGAACCTTATTAAGAATATTTATGTTTAAAAAGTTTCAATTATGATTTGTACAAAATGACAGAATATTTTTAAACTAAACTTTTACTTAATAAATTCTAAAAAGTTCCAATATTTATTTATAAGCTTATAAATGTTTTAACAATTTTCTAAATGTCTTAAAATGTTTTAAAAAGTTTGATTACTCTCTTTCAATACTGAAACTTATTGAAAATTATTGAAAATTATTGAAATTGTCTCGTAATGAATAAAGGTACTTACAGAAATTATAAAAATGATTAGAAACTTTTAGAAATATTTTGAAACTTTTGAAAATCGTAATAAAAACTTTTTAAACTAAAATATTCTCAATATAGCTCAAAAATTTCACGTTTGCTGGGTAATTACTACTGAATTATTTCATTTAAGGTAATTATTATTATTATATATAGTCAAGGTATATTTTTAATGTCATAGCTTGGTAGTAAATAATTACAGTAGATTTGATATACTACAATCGCTCGTTTTTGCATCAAGTGTTTCACGAAATAAAAAAATTAATCTATAAACATATTATATTATTTTCTTTTTCAATTACTACTGAAAATTGAAAAAAGTAAAACTTCCGATCTTGCACTGCAGATACAATATCTGCAGCTGTATACGAGAGTTTATATAATTTCTTCGTAGTCTTCTTAACGCAAGATATATATGTATGTATTTACAGAAATCTGAAAAATTCAAAATGATAAGGCCCCAGTATCTCTTCTTAAAAAATTCGTGATACCGTGAAATATAAAATAGAGAAATGTTAAGTTGATAGTTAGTGTTAAAATAAAAAAAACGTTGAGTTGGTAATGTAAAAATAAAAATGTGAAGAAGAATAAACAAATCAGACATAAAACAGAGGCGCGCGCTTAATCTAGTTTTGTATATTACAAATTCAGCTAGGTATGACTCGTATTACCCTCTGCAACATCTAATTGCTAAAGAAAGTGAGCTTGAAATATTGTTAAAATAAATGAAAGCTTGTGACGTAGTGTAATTGAAATAAAGAACTTTTATTAATTGATGGTCTAAATATAAATTACAGCATGAAAATAGCAATAAAGAAGATCCGTGAGGCATTAATAGGTATCTTTCACAATGGTCTTGATAGCTTCTGCTCGACTAAAGTGTGGGGTGATTAATGATTGTGTGAAACGTCGCTGAAACGAAGATATAAAGCATTAACCTGCGAGTGAAAAAGTGCCGGTGGGTTCAATTAAACTTAGATGCAAGTCATTTCCTTTGCTGAAAATCAGCGTGTCGCGCGCGTGCGTTGCACCTTTTTAGTATAAATAATTAATTGCAACTATTAATCGTGACGATTAATTGAATGATTATTTTCAGCCGCTCATGCTTTGTTGACATAAAACTGCACCGAAAAAATGCATTGCTTTTACGTGAGATAATTAATGTGGTTTATGTACAAATATGTATACGTGTGTACATGTATACGTGTAAATGTTGAATGTGCGCAGCTAATTATGACAACAAAAATGAGACGCTTTTAAATCTATGTAGCAAAGTCATTTACGTGAGACTTCATTTTTAAAAAATTGCCAAGTATTCCGACATTCGTGTTTGATGTATGCCATCCTATGATATATGATTCTACGCTTTGGAAAAAAATTGTAAAGAGATTCTTATTTGATACTGCAAATGGAATCCAATTATAATGGGTTAACCAGACCTTTTCGTTAAGCTATTGTCAATTGAGTATTTTTGAATCACGTGAGATATGTACAATAACGGTCTATGACAATGTGCCTATTGTTTTTAATGATAAAAAATGTTTAATCACTTGGCCAAACAATTTTACTAAGGCTAATACAATTTAGTCATTATTGGTATAAAAAATATATGAACACAACATTTATGTCTTTTTTAATTGATAAATTCAAATTATGTTCATATAACTAATATGAAGAATCATTATTTACAAATTATTTTTTTATAATGTTTTTTATAAGGTTTTTTTTAATAATGTTACTAATAATTTGGATATTTAAATTTCGTGGAATTGTTCGAATAATAAAGTAGTTTTATTGCAGCATGTATAAATATTTTTCTTCAGAAATAAACATTTATTGTTCAAAAAATGATTTTTAATAAAGAACCGAATAACTGTTGTGTCATTAATGGGAATTCACGTAATTTTACCTAATATTGTGTAGCATTGTTCGCAATAAATATAACAGTGAGTTGAACAGAAAAAAAACATCGCAAACGATAAATAACTGTGAGCATTGATAAATAACTAATGTATTATAATAATATGTAACAACGTAAGAATATTTAATAATAAATATTTTGAAAAGTCGTGGCATTATTAAAAGAAATATTAGTAAGCCATCCCTAACAGAAGAAAATATATTTCGTAATATATGCAAAAATATATGTGAATATGTGCGCATATATTTTCGGCAAAAAGTTATATATTTAATATATATTTCAAATATATTTCGGAAATATATTTGTAAAAATATAAGTAAAAATATATTTGTAAAATATATGCAAAAATATATTTGCATATAAAAAAATATATTTGAAATATATTTTCAAATATATTTTAGCGGCAAAAAGTTATATATTTTAACATATATTTTGACTTATATTTTTTTTCGTACGGGTATGCCTATTTACATTAACAACTGCGTTGTAGTATCCATATCTTTTCAAGTGCTATGATCCTGGTGTATCCTGGCGTAATAGATTGAAATTGGAGTTTGATTTGCAGAGAACATGGATTAAAATGTATTACTGTACGATATTTGAATCATCATCTCAAGTAGAAATTAAATGCTATATTATGCATGTGGCCACCAAGGGAGCATGTGGTGCATGCGCACGAGGTCGAATTATTATTTTTTCTCACACGTGTATCGAAAACACGTCTTTTCTTCTTCTTTTCTAGTTGAGGAATATACTATTTTCTTACAAATGCGTTGAATCAGGGCTGAAAAATACTTTCCCTCCCGAAGGAGAAGTACTTTTATTCCATTTTTAAAAGAAAAAAAAAAAAAAAAAAAAGGAAGTGTTTTCGATGCATGAAAAATAAGAATGATGGTAAATCTAAACATGATTTTGGTAATCTACTATATTACAGTAGATTTATCCAGATCATTTATTGTACGTATCATATACTTATCTTCGTGAAGTTTTAGATAATTTTTGAAACTATAAATATAGTGAATAATTAATTTCAAAATTAAAACTGATTGTATTCGAAATAATCCTGCAAACAATTATAAAAGTTTATATAAAATATTCCTTAAAAACATATTTATATATCCTGTAATGCGATTAATAAATGGAAATTAATTTTTTGCGTTATAAAAAAAATGGAATACTATTTATTGAAATAGTTGTAAATGAATGCAAAGTGATTTACCTTTGACTTCGATGTGTATAGTCTGAGAATCAGACATGCCTTGTTTGTTTTTAGCCGTGCATGTATATGCGCCGCGATCCGTTTTACTGTCTACCTCTTGGAGAACAAGTGTACCGTTTGGAGATACTTCTTGTCGTCGGTTTGTCGGCAGGACTTGACCGTCTGTAAAAAAGACAGTAAGACGAATTCGATTTCACATCAAATGCGACTACCCTCGCACTCCGGGGGGAAAAAGTTTTCAAATCGTTTTACAAGTCGTAAAATGACTTACAAACTTTTCAAGTGGCTGTTCATTATAAACTACACGAAAAGTTTCGTTTTATTTGCAAGCTCAATCAATATCGTGCCGCCGCGTAAAAACGGGAAATCACGCTCTATTATGCGAGCACTAAGGGGGGCTTTGTTGAAAAACCGGCCGATTTCAACGAGTTTGAATTTGTTTAGCATTGATTCATTCAGACAAACTTATGCGGCGCGAGCACTAACTAATTAAGCTTTACAGCAATTTATTGTATGACAATACACCATTTTTCCTCGTAAATATTATTCATTCATAGTAATGAATAAGAAATTTCGTAAAATTCATGAATCAACACACGAAATTTATGATATAATAGAATTAAAGTGGAAATACAAAATAAATAATTATCTACCCAAATGTCTAATAAAATTTAGTTAAAAACATTTAGTCATTACATTTTTTTTTAACAGATCATTATATATCATAATATATAATAATCAATAACTTTTTTAATTTCTTGTATTACAAAAAACTGCGAAAAGTTCTTTTACATAATATACACGTAAGGAAATAACTCATTAAAAATTACTATGTATCCGAGTAAACTTGTGACGGTAATGGCGTTTTCGTGATAATTGATAGATTTTGATTAAAATTTGCTTAATTTTGATGAATTTTTACTAAATTAATAGTAATTTTTACAAATATTTGATGAATTTTTACTAAGTCGCATAGTAAATATTATTATGTGAAAGTAAATTTCACGCCTTTCACGTTTAAGTAACATAACAAACCTTTTAACGACAGTCGGGCGAATAGCCGCGAGGTTAAAGTACGACGGCTTATTATGAAATAGCGCGCAGGTACACTGAAAACGATTGGGGACTAAAACAGTATCCCGACCGGCCGCTGTTGCGCACATTAGCGGAACGTTAGTTGAACGCTTTTGGGGGGCAGCAGTTGCGCCCTTTCGAGGTTCTGCACGTTTCTCAGCGAGTGGCAGCAGCGCCCAATAAGATTTTCCAGCCGTTATCAGCGTTTTAGCTGTCAATAGGGCTCAGCAATTGCACCCCATGCGCGCTACAGTTGCCCGCTATCGAGAGAACCTGCTGCTGCGCCGTTAGAGGCGCTTTTGCAGGCCCCAAACGTTTTCAGTGTACCGAGTTCGAAACTCAGAGAGGGATTTTTTTTTATAATGTTAAAATCATAAAAAAACTACTAAGTCAAAAAGTAAAATTTATTAAATGTATTTACCGTCACAAGTTTACTCGGATACATAGTAATTTTTAATGAGTTATTTTCGTCCGTGTATAATATTTTTCAAATACTTCGAAGGAAACCGCAAAATACCAATTCATTTATGATTTCCAACTTTCGTAAAAATTGTTTTAAAGAATGAAAAGCAAAAAAGTAAACTGAGCCGAATGAACATCAACTTATAATTAAAAAAAGTATTCAACAATAATTCATCATGAAGTTGTTTTTAGTAATTAAATCAAACATTATTTACAGTAAAACTATACTGCTCCTGAGTCAATAAGTAACATTATAACAATTGATCTGTTTTATTTTGTTACAAAAGTACAGTTACATAGAAATAAAATGTAACGAAAGTAGTTGCTTACCTTTTTCCCAAGTGATGCTGGTAATAGGATATCCAGCAACGGGGCATTTTATCACGGTCGTTTCTCCAGCTACGGCAGCGTAGTTTCCCATTGTACGCACATGTGGCGATCCATAAATATTGAGTCGAGCACTGTGGTGCGCTTTCGCCACCCTGTTTTCCGCAGAACATCGATATTCTCCTCCATCTTCCACGCGTACTGCACTTATGTTGACATGCGAAATGACATCTCCGTGCACTGTCACGTACTGACCAATCATGAACCTTTGCAATAACAGAACTTTGATTTAATGATCAGCGCATTGTTCAAAAATATTGTATTAAATATATATGCTAAAATCGAAATTTCATCAACTAAATGTGACGAGGGTAATGTTTTTTCAATTATGTAAATATATTTGAATATTCACATAACTTATGTAATAGTTACAAAGCTTAAGAAAAATAAAGAATAAAAGTTGAAGGTTTGATTATTTTAAATAATAAAATAATCAAACTAAAACCAAACGAACAGAGATGGGAAAAAATAATTACCTAATTAGTTATATTAAATTTTAAAAATTGAAAAAATATTATACATTTTAAAAATAATTGAAAACTTTGATGTTATTTGGCCAGTTGTAGAGTCGAATAAACAAATAATTCTATTTATGATCTTAATTGTGCTAAGTTTGAATTTATAATTTAATTTTATTTATAAAAGTAATGGTTAATTAAAAATTCAATTACTTTGCAATTACTTTTTGAATTAAAATGCATATTTTTCACTTTTTTTACCAATAATAACTATGGTGTCTCCATTTTAAGTTGAAGACAGTCTTTTTTTATAAGATAAATATTGAATTTTTTACTCTTTGATTGTAATATATTTCATATTAAATATATTGTTTGATTGAGTAATGGGCTTGCCCATCTCTGCAAACGAATAAAATTAAATCAATTGCAGTTAATACATTTAAAATCCAAAATGAAATGTAATCAGTTTAATGAAATAGTACTTGATATTTCTAATGAGAAAAATTGAACATAAGATCATACTTATATAAAGACATTTTATATGTATAATGACAATAGTACATTACGCAACAAGGGAGATGAAATCGGGAATTCGTTTTCCCGAGCGGAGTTTACAAGCCGAGCCGAAGGCGAGGTTTGTAACCGCGAGGGAAACGAATTTCCGATCATCTCCCATGTTG
>JABFPJ010007337.1:0-10048 GCA_022817425.1 Gryon sp. ZL-2020 | reverse complement strand
CGACTGAAATAAAACCATTAGTGACGGGAAAAAGAGAAAGCGATCCTTTAGGGACCGACCAATCATGAATTTTGAGGTGAAATAAATCGACCAATCACGATTTTCCACCTCGAAATTCATGGATTTTGTAATCAAGGATTACAATAAACGAATTATTTTAGAATTGTAAGTTATTGGATTCTTATTTTTCAATATTTAAATGACTAATTTTTTTTAATAACATTTTCCAATGAGACATTGAAATTGAAAGTATTGTTAATTTATACTAAACTAAAGCAACTTTTTATTATTAACAAAACAACAACCTATCTTATCATTATTATATATATTATTATATATATATATTATATAATATATTATTTTATTATCAATAAAAAATATTAAGAAATGAATTAACTTTTAACTTTTTCGAGATTATTCAATCGTTATCATTAAATTATCATTATTTATAACTTATTAATGCGATATAATATTAAATAGAATGTTATTTTCTTCCAACTAACTGTTATAACTAACGAAACTATGTAAGTTAACTTACTTATTTAGTACAATACTTTGTAAGCGAATCAATTAAATTAATTGACTACAAAAATTAACTAACAAAATAGGTTAGTTTTTTAGTTAAATAATTTTCATTAATTAGCTTATTTAGTTTCATTACTTTTTTTTAGATAATTAATTATTTTTCTTATATTAGTTAGTTTTTAGTAGTTATATCAAAACTTTCATTTAAACTTCGATATAATAATATACATTTGAAAATTCAAAAATTAAAATTATAGAAAAATTTATTTGTAAATCAAAAAAAATGTCACCGGGTCACCAAAAAGATTCACCAATAAAACTGGGACTTGTTTGTTTCTAAAAAGAGACACGGTAGTCCTGGCGGCACAAAAAACAAGTTTTTTTTTTACTTGGCCAGAGACACTACCGTGTATCTTGATGAAATAAGTTGAATATTCCAACCACGATATTTTGTACTTACAATGCGAATTATTTTAAGCGAAATTTCTTTTTTTTATGTTTTTTGAAATACTTCACAAGCGTTTATGATAAGATGTCCACAAATTTTAATTTAAAATAATCTTCAGTTGTTTAAATCTTATTCATTTTTATATTAATTGTAACTTTGAATCTACTAAAATTACAGTGAAATTATTCATTTAAACAACTGAAATTTTCTTTTATTTTATATTTACAGCGTAATTTTGTATAACATTATTATTTATTGTATATACTTTTTGTTTTTATTTGTTGTACAAAGAGACGACTTTTTGTTTAATTGTTCACTACATTTTCAACACATTTTCAACATTATGTATGACAATGTATGCTAATTGAGAATGAATTCTTTTATGTTAGTTTTGCTATTTGTTATGATAATCTGTGCATGAGAGTGAAACTTATCATTTATGAACTTATTTCAGGAATTTACAATAAATTTGCCTAGCTCATTGGAAGTAGATTAATCAAATTTATTTGTAAACCTCATTGGAGGTCACTGAACATATTATATTTGTTTATCTCATTTGAGGCTGCTTATTTTGCTTGTACATATTGTTTTGTTTGTTTATAAAGATTCACTTTACTTACTGTTGTCTTGCATGATCTTGATTAAGTGGCACAAGGGTCTCGTTCATCTCATCAAGACCTTGCACTTTGTTGTTTTAATAATAATAATTAATAGTTCTTAGTTTTTGTTTGTTTGTATGCTATCACCCTCATTCATATCTCTCATTGTCTAAGAACTTAAAATAAATAATTTCAATTACGATAAAGAATCACCCATGCAACCAGCAATTTAAAAACTAAATAGCTTAAACAATAGGAGTTTTAAACAATATATAGAATACTAGCTGAATCGCCGGCTTCGCCCGGCAAAAAGCCTATGACCCTTTATCTATGACAGCCTATGACTCCCAGCTGAATTCATAGCTTCATCCGAGGTATCTGCATAAAGTCTTTATGGGAAGCTCTTTAACTCTATCAGCTGAGTGAAGATTGAGTTGACTGGGTCGTTTAGCTGTTCCCTCACTAGTGGTGAGCCCCAAGATGTTGGAGGTGCAGCTGGTTGATGTCGTCACGAGATAATGTAGGGAAATACCTTTAAGTATTTCGACTTCAGCCTCATTATCATCACGCCTCGCGATTGTGGGGGGGGGTCAGCCAAGGTCACCCCGTGACCTTGGCTGTAACCTGGGAGATGCTTAAGCAGGTTTCACATTCCCTTTGCGCTGTCTCAATCTTTCCACATCTGTCGTTGAGTAGCTTAGTGTCCTCTCTGCACTTATCGACTTCTTTTGATAAAATCGATACGTCAGATTTAATGGCCCTGACCTCCTTTATCATCTTCTTAATCTCTGATTGAAGTAGCGATTTTAAGTCTTTGGTAATACTATTGGCGAGGGTGGTGGTGTTGCTTGCGAGCAACTTAGCCACTTCTTCCTTGGTCACAATATCGACTGAGGATGGTCCTGATAGAGAGCAACGAGGAGAAATGGATGACAGATTAAACTCCGTACTAGAGAAATCTAGCGGCACGTCCGATTCGTTTGCGTAGTCCACAATTTGTATCCGGTTCATAAGAAACAGCGTGGAAAGTTCGTAATTTCAAATAAACTTCAGGTTAAGTAAAGAAAAATTTCAAATTTCCCGCGTTCAATGAGTTCACTACGGCACTTGTTGGCACTGAAGTTATCACCTGGTGCACCGTGCTTGCAGCAGAATGATGCCGCAAACAATCTATTAATTTATTAAAAATCTATCAAACAGATTGTCGAGCGAGCGTTCGCCGATTCGCGCGGGTATCGAATCGACGCGGACAATTTAACATAAAAGTAAGTTTTGACTTACAACTATCGTTGTCCTGGTTGCGCGCCACTTGATTCGCCTCGTGCTGTCTCCCTCGCTCTCGTTGCCGCTTCCACTTTCTCGCTCACCGCTTTTCTCACGCACTCTTTGGGCAAACTTTTGGGGCGATTTTGGGGGTGTTTGGGGTGGTACCACTTTGGGGTTTATTTTACTTTGTTGGGGGCACAGTTTTACTTCGCTTACTAAGGGGGGGGGGGAAGCGCGAACTCGCGATTCTAACTTTTTTGCAATCTAACTTTCGGCGACACCAAAACGTCTCTCGCACGAAACGCAAACTGGGCTTTAAATTTTAAAGCCCACCGGTCTTTAAAAATTCGTTATCGCTTTTTCGATAACGGGACGTGCCGGGCAATCTAGCGGCGCCTGAATCTCGGCGACATGTCAATGACACATTGACAGTCCGCTCGCTCGATAAATTAGTTTGCAGATCCGTAACCACTTGGTTACAAAGTATTATCGGAACAGGATTGTTCGATGTTGTCGTAACTCTGCGAGTAACAAGTGTGTGTTCGTTAGTAAGTTGGGTTGGCGGCACTGCTATTTGACTCACACAGTCACTACCGACACAGATAAGCAACGTTAACGTGCAACGAAAGATCCCTGGAAACACTCCACTTCACTCAAGGGCAAGGGGGTGTGCACACCCGCGAGAAACTGGACCATAATGTCAATGTGTTGTCGCAAAAATAGGCAAAAGTTTGGCCTCGTTGAGCTCTTTGAGCTCCGGCTGTCAGATCCTGAGTTGAGAGGTTAGAATGACAGTTCAGTCAGTTTCGCGGCTACTGTCTGCCACCAGATAGGCACCGGGCCAAGATAACATTGGTCAGCCAGGGTTAGCCCAGGACCAACCTCCAGAGAACGTTCGCAAGACTTTCACAATAATTAAGATGTTTCTAAGCGCAATTTTGCAAGGTCACAATTCTAAAATTTTTAAGTACAAAGAATTATATCCAAATTCATCAGATTTCATATGAGATCTCATATGAAAAATCCTATGAGAAATCGTAAGAACATTTTTTAAAATGTTCTTACGATTTCCCAGAGACCAAATTTCTTCAGACCATTAAAAAAAAATTTTTTGGATTCACAAAAAAATTTTTTTGGATTGAACAAGAAATTTTTTTGGATGAAGTTTTTTTTTCAATTTTTGAATTTAAAAAACATATTTTTTTGCATTCGTACTAAATTTAAAATAATATATTTTGATATTTCAATATTTTCAACAAATCAGTAATTAGAAAATGTTCTTACGATTTCTCATAGAATTTCTCATATTAGATCTTAAATGAAATCTGATAAATGTGGGTGTAATTCTTTGTTCCAATAAATTTAAGAATTGTGATGTAATCATATGCGAAATTAGCATAAGAACTCAGAAGAAATCTGATATGAGATCTCAGGTGAGAACTTATGAGATGTAATACGAATGCTCATGTGAGTTCTCATATTATTTTTTTCGGTAGCGTAATTGCAATGTACAGAAGTCTTTCATAAATTATTGTACATAAATGTCTATTAAATTGAAATATTCTATATATTGTTTAAGACTCCTATTGTTTTAACAGTTTAGTTTTGAAATCGCTGGTTGCATGGGTGATTATTCTTCGTAATTGAAATAATTTTTTATAAGTTCTCAGGCAATGGGAGATATGAGTGAGGGTGAAAGCATGCAAAAAAGAAGAAACTCTGAATTATTAGGTAAAATTATTGTTTATCAAATCACAAAAGTAATGAAAAAGTCTTGATGAGATGAATGGGACCCTAGTGCCACTTAATCAAGATCATGCAAAACCACAGTAAGTACAATGAATCTTTATAAATAAATAAAACAATATGTATAATAATAAGCAAAATAAGCAACCTCAGATGAGGTAAACAACTATATTAAGTTAAGTGACCTCCAATTAGGTGGACAAATGAATTTAGTTAATCTACCTCCATTGAGCTGAACACATTTTTTTAAATTCTTGAAATAAGTTCATAAATGATAAGTTTCACTATCATGCACAAATCATCATAATATATAACAAAATTAACAAGTTAGAACTCATTCTCAATTAGCATACAGTGTCATACGAAATGATGAAAATGTGTTGAACATGTAGTGAACAATTAAACAAAAAGTCGTCCCTTGTACAATAAATAAAAACAAAAAGTGTATACAATAAGTACTAATGTTATACGGAATTACGCTGTAAATATAAAATAAAAGAAAATTTCACTTGTGTAAATAAATAATTTCACTGTAATTTAACTAGATTTAAAATTAGAACTAATAGAAGAATAAATAAAATTTGAACAACTAAAGATTATTTCAAAATGAAATTTGTGGACGTCTTATCATGAATGTTCGTGAAGTATTTTAAAACACATAAAAAAAGAAATTTCGCTCAAAATAATTTGCATTGTAAATACAAAATATCGTGGTTGTAATATTCAGCTTATTTCATTAGATTTACGAATGAATTTTTCTATAATTTTATTTTGAAATTTGTATTTATTTACTTGTACATTATTAAGGGCTTTTATTGTTTGTTATTACTTTAAATTCACAAAGTAGAAAAATATAAGAATAGGCAATAAATTGAATTCAAAATATTCAAATGTAAATTCACTAAAAATCAATTATTCGAAGAAATAAAACTGTTCAATAATTGTGTTAATCCAAGTTCAAATGTATATTATTATATCGAAATTTAAATCAAAGTTTTGGTATAACTACGAAAAACGAACTGAAATAAGAAAACTAATTAATTATCTTAAGAAAATGACATGAAACTAAATAAGCTAATTACTGGAAATCATTTAGGTAAAAAACTAATCAATTTGTTTAATTAATTTTTTTAGTCAATTAATTTAATTGATTTGCTAACGAAGTAGTAGACTAAATAAGTAAGTTAACTTACATAGTTTCGTTAGTTATAACAGTTAGTTGAAAGAAAATAACATTCTACTCAATATTATATTGCATTAATAAGTTAAAAATAATCATAATTTAAAAATATCAATTTCTTCTGAAAGTCGTGGTTTTTATTAATCCAAATATCTATCTAGCATATGGAAACTAATTAACATTTCAAACTTTATTTTGGATTTTGATCCAAATTACAATGAACGTAGTATTTGGAAAACGTAAGTTATTGTAACCATTACTTTTCATAAAAGAAATTAATTTTTATTATAATTTTTTTAATAAGACTTCTTATATTAAGAAATTTATACTTTCAATTTCAATGTTTCATTGGAAAATTATATTCATAAAAATTAGCCAATCAAATATTGAACAATAAAAATCCAATCACTTACAATTCTAAAATAATTCGTTTATTGTAATTTGTATAAAAAATTGATACAAATATTGTAATTTTAATAGGTTTCTGTATGCTGGGTCATGCCATTTAGGAATGAATTTGTCGTAATTTTTATGTAAATTATTTAAATATTATCAATTATTTCATAATTTTTAAACTATCATATAAAAGTAGAGACTTTTACGTTTAATTTGAGCTATCTTACATGAAAATACGATGGAAATTATCCAAATCATGGCATTTCAAAAATTTGTTAATAAATAAAACATATTTAAATCTTACACTATGTTCGAATCTACGTAGATGGTAGCAGATGGTAGCAGTAAACAGACTACCAAGCTTATGATTTTTCAAATATATCAACCAATTTGTGTATGAAATTAATGTGTATGAAAACATAGTGTCTTATATTTGTGTGTTTCATTTAAATTGGCTCAATAAAAGGGTACAATTTATAAGTACATGATAACTTATATGATGCATTTTTAATAATGTCGTGCGTGCATTCATCATTTGACGATAGTGCCATACAAAATCGCTTCGTGATTGTTAAAGTGAGAATGGAATCTGACAAGAATCGCGAACAATGTATGTATTTTTTAAGTAATTTCATTTAGAAATTATGAAATTTTTGATATTTATATATAATTATTTATAGTACAAACGATGCTAATTGACGGACTAGATGATATATTTGAACAAATGGAAATACCTACAGATCAATGTAAGTTTTTTTTTAATAATATAATATATAATAAATTTTTATGCCTGTTTTAAAAGTAAAATTTACATTTTCAGCGCCTTGTATGTTAGATGATAAGAAATATGCGAAATGAAATTTAAATTTAGTTACATTTTTAAAAAATAATTAAAAAATAACATTTAATTATTTTTCCAGATTTAAGCTGTCCTAGTAATTCAATTTTTGAAGGATGTGAAGAAGTAGAAGACAAAAGATTATCAAATTTAAATGAAGAAAAAAAATTATCTGTAATTAAGATGTTCACAAATTGGATAAAAAAAAATTTCTTTAATAGGCAAAAAACGGAAGATTTGATTAGGGAATACAGTAAAAAATTGGAGAAATGTGATGATCAGTATGAAAAATTTATATGGGAACATCACTACGGGCCAATAGAATTAGAATCATATGAAGATTTTCCTGACCATAATCTTTATACAATGAGAAAAAAAGAGTGGGATAAATTAGTTAGTTATAATTTTGAAATAATTTCGTTTTATCCTGACAAGCAAAACGAGATTATTCAAATGAATAGAATAAAATAAATTTTGAAACGTATAAATTGACCAAAAAAAAAACAGTGATTATCTTATTAAATTATGATGTCTGTAGAAATTTAAAAGCGAATTATAATACATTAGATATAAGAGTAAACAAGAATAGTGTAATGTTAGGAGTAAGAAGAATGTGATAATATGATTGTGCAACATATGTAAGTTGTGTTGTTCTTAGTGATCAAAATAAAAGAGATAACATTTTATAAATACTTATTACTTATTATTGTATTATGTTACCTTTTCTCGAATCAAAACATATCAAAATAACGAACTGATTTAGAGTTACTTTGTCTGTAGCTTTCATCGTAAACAGTTGTGTGTGCAAAAAAATGTCAAATACAAATTGACATTTGGCTATGATTAAGCATATGCATCTATAATTTTACATGCACTATTAAATAAAATATACATATTAAATCATTACAGCAGTGAATTGCATAGTGATAACATCGTTCTTTTACGGTAAAAAATGGATCGTCAAGCACACCTATTTCGTGCTATTTTATTTTGATTAAAACTTATAACACCGGTAAACAATCATATACAGTGGGTGTGCAATAGTTCATACCGAAAAAATTTGAAAGAAATGGACACATCGAAATTAATGAAACGATGTAAATTTATTATTAGAAACTTAGTTTTACGCGAAATTGCGTATGCTTATAAAAAAGAATGTTTGAACAAGAATAAAAAGCTTTTATTTATCGCTTACGAAGTATTGTGTTAACGGAAAGCTGACAAATTTCCGATCGTAAGTGACGTTATTAAGGCTTATGTGCGTGAAAAAAATTACTTAATATAAAATGTAAGTGTTTAAAATTGGAAACAACAATAAACAATATTTATTTGGTTGCTGGTTACTCTACTAACCCTCCTCGTAGTTATGTCTTATTTTACTTAAAGGTTTTGTGTCGGGATTAAGTAATTGGGCAGGTTTGGTAAGCGAAATGAAGAAACCAAGAATTAAGAGTAAATAAACGATTTATTTAAGCAAAGAACAAAAAAAGAAAGCTGAGCCGGCGCGGCGAACGAGACCCTCGTGCCGTCGCGACGGAGCAGCGCGTGAATTAGCGGCGATACAAATAGCAAAAGGTTCAACGAAAGAATATAAAAATAAAGCAAGAGTACTTCACGGATTGATTGAAATCAATTTACAAATCAAAAATGTGCGGTGTACTTAATATAAATAAATAAAGTAAAGATCAAAAGCAAAAGTGTTATAAAGTTTATAAATAAGCAATGTGAAAATAACAAAAAGCGGTGTAAAATTCATAAGTATGAGCGGTGTAAGATCATAAGTGTGAGCGGTGTAAGATCATGAGTATGAGCGGTGTAAGATTATAAACAAAAGCGGTGCGATGAACTATAAACTATAACAAAAAAGCGGTGCGGCGATAATTAACAAAGCGGTGAAATATTTCATCGACAAAGCGGTGCGGCGATAATAAACAAAAGCGGTGCGGCAATGATAAGCAAAAGCGGTTAAAAAGTAGATCATTATAATTATTTTGAAAGTTTTTTGTTGCAAGAATTAAGTTTTAAAATTGATGTCGAAAATTCACAAAACATTTCCAGAAATGAAAGATACTACAGGTTGATATTTGCATGTAAATAAACGCTAAAAGATGTCGATTTTAATTTGTGTTGATAATACGCATGGAATATAATCTGTTAATAACGACTGATTTCAATTCAATGCGTGCATTGAATTTTATTTCATTTCATTCATTCAAATGAATTTCAATTCATTTTTTATTTAATTAATTTTATAAGAAACGATTAATTAGCCTTAATAATGTTATAAATAAACCAAAAACAATGATAAAAGCGAAGTTTAAAGTTTTGAATAATTGCAAATATAAAAACGAATGAAAATGTCTATCCTTGTTTCTCCTCTGGTATTCCTTGTAGTTGGACAAAGACAGCAATACAGCATGAAATTGCGAGCAAATCAAAGCAGAATAAAGCAACCTTTAAAAGATTTTTTGCATTTAAAATGTTTAAGAGGTCTTTGTATGGATTTTAGCGTAATGAATTTGTTAATAAAAATTATGATAACAAATTAATTTCGTAAAGTAAGATATTGTATTAGAATGAAAAGTGAAAGTGGCTGTTTTGATAAGATAAGAAGTTGCCGGAATTAAATACGAAATACTTTTATGTTGAATTTTAGCGTGATTTCGAAATAAAATTCAAGATTGAATTGAATTTTACTTCAAAAAACTTTAGAAAAAATTCAACCGAAATTATAACAATCGAAAATGCATAAACCATAGGATGCTTTAACATCGAAAGTAAATTATACAGGAAAGATAATTTTAGCGCCAAGATAATTTATACAAAAAAATTAATATGAGAAAAATTATACGAGAGTTCTCCTCTCCGCGAACGTTGAGAGGAGGGATCCGGTTGCTGGTTTTACCAAGCGATGGAAACCTGGAAGCAACGAGAAGCTCGTGTGCTTAGAGGTGTTCGGGAAAAGGCGGGTATGGATAAGAAGAGCGCTTACGTGCGGCTGTCTGCTTGCTGGCTTGCATGAAAAGTGTCGCAACGAGACACTTGTCGGT
>JABFPJ010007336.1:0-10049 GCA_022817425.1 Gryon sp. ZL-2020 | reverse complement strand
TAGGTGTACGAATACATCGGTGCCTATAATTGTTGTGTACATTTTGGCTTGTGTATCAAATTTATATGTATGATCAGGACTCTTCCATCCTCTAACTTCATATCTGAAGATTTTCCCTCATTCCCACACATTGTCGCTTCTTCGAACAGACATGGCTTTTTCTCTTCAGATGAAAAATGCATTTGTTCTCGTGAGAATCTTCAATAGAAATATTTCCTACATCCATTGATTGCGATGTTGATGGAGCCTCCAGATGGACTTTTTTTTCCGCCACAGTTATTTCATTCAGTTTCTCTTCTGCGTAGAAAATTAAAAAATATAAATTATTCTGTTTTAAAATAAATAATAAATTCACATAATATTATAGTAAACATAAATAATAATATTAAAGAAAGTATGAGATCTATTGAGTGATAAAACAATAAATTCTTCTAAATATTAAGAAATTAGTGAAAAATATTAAATTATATGTTTAGGAAATATATAAAAAATTGCTATCCCAAAGAATAATATTCCATAATTAACGTTTCGAAATAATCTTTATTTCCTCATCAGAACTGATGAGATCTATTAATGTTGTTATTAATGTTTGGAAAAACTTATGTAAAATATTGTATTCTTTTATATATTTTAGTTCTGATGAGGGAATAAAGATCATTTCGAAACGTTAATTATGGAATATTATTTTTTGGGATAACAAAATTTACCACATAAAATTTTGAGAGGAAAACACATACAATTAATAATCAACTTAATATAAAAAATTGGCTTATTTTAATTATATTTATATATTTACTGGAAAATTTATTTTCCAATATCATTAAATGAATTATATTTAAAACTTAGAGCATTTACTGTATACATTGAAGTTGAAATGATAAAATTGTAATACTTTTTTTGTTCATATTAAAGTAGATTTCTTACGATTTTATTAATTACTAGCTGAAGCTCCGGCTTCGCCCGGTCTAAATCCTGTGACCCCTTCTCTATGACCATGTGTGAGTCCTGACTATATCCTTAGTTCCACCCGAGGTACTTCTATGGACTCTCTATGGGCTCCCCATGACCGCCCTATTAACCCCTATCATATGCCTATGACTTTTTTATCGCATCCCTATAATACCCCACCGCCCCCCCCAACTGATGAAGCTATGAAGTTGAGGAAATTTGTCCCTCAACATCAAATGTAATTATCGCAAAAGTATATATAAGGATTAAGACACTTCTTTTGCCAACGGCTATATTCTCTCAAAAATTGGTATAAATCAGTTCGGTAGACTATCCGTGATGCTCATACAAAGAAACAAAGAAACAAACAAACAAACATTCATATATTAATATTTGTATATTAGTAGGATACTCCTATGGACCCTTTATGTAGGACCCTGTGTAGGAAGTCTGAAAAATTCATAAAATGATTTTGAAAAATTTATGAAGTAACTATTAACATTGTCTGAGTACCTCTTGAGAACCTTCACACAACCTCGAAAACAAATTTCAAACAACTTCCTGAAAACTTTCTGACAACTTCCTAAAAACCAAAATTGGGACCATGATTGGCCTTAAGAAGAACGAATTTGGCTTTAATAAGGACACCTTAAATAGAAAAAAGCTTTACGAATATGGCCCTTATTGAAACCATATTTGGCCTTAATGTGACCATATTTGACCTTATTTTGAACATTTATTTATTCAGAACCTCTTGAGAACCTTCGCACAACCTCGAAAACAAACTCCAAACCACTTCCTGAAAACATCCTGAAAACTTCCAAAGAACCCCCTGGCAACCACCTGATAACCACCTGATAACTCCCTGATAACCCCCTGATAACTTCCTGACAACCCCCTGACAACAGCCTGACAACCGCCTGACAACCGCATGACAACCGCCTGACAACCACCTGCAGAGGGGGGGGGGGTCCAAAATCGGAAAAAAATTTTTTTTTCAAAATTCAAAGCTATAAACACTACTTTATATAGCCGATGACATTCAGGAAAGTATAAGCTGTAATTTGAGACTAATTTGAACTAAATCGGTCCAGTAGTTTGGCCGTGATGAAGTAACAGACACACAGACAAACAGACAAACAGACAGACATAGATTGAAATTTATATATTAGTAGGATTTCCAATACTTTACGAATAATTATTTGATTTTTCAATACATTTTAATTACTATTTTCTTTTACAATTTTTACGTTGACGATATCTCCATTCAGTACTTCTATGAACACTTTTTGGTTTTACATCTGTCTCAGAAATGTGTTTTTCGTTTCTTGCTTGAGAAATGTTATCACGCAACTCGTCGTCAGAATTTACAGATTCATCCATCACTATATACTAGTACACTGAAAAATATAAATTTCAATTCTCATATTTCAATATATATCGTGATTATATTATGACATGAGTAACATGATTGTTGAATTACGAATTTTTCTATTACTTTATTACGTATTAAAATTTAATATGTAAAAAAAGAAACCAATTCAAATACCATCGTTTATGTAATATGACATACATTAATAAAATCAGTATCATATTAGAAATTTACATATTTATATTAACCTTAAATTATGAATAGTTTTTATGTGTCATTTTGTATGCAAATAAACAAATGTACTTCGTGATGCACTTGAAAAAATACAATTAAATCGTTATTATTCCATTGAGGGAGATCTTCCAGAGATTATATGTACATTGTACAACTTTTAATTTCCAGGCTTATGATATCAACTCTTTGTTTAGCACGTTTTAATATCCGTTAATTCCAAATTTCCAAATAAAGCATTTGTAAGCAAATCTCATAGTGTTTCAAAGCTTTTGAATGTAATACATCAAATTGGTGCGTGAGTTTAACTTGAAGTTGGTAACAATTGATTAGAACGAAGACAGCAATACAGTTATCGACTGGACAAACATATTAACATGAGAAATGACGAAGATAGTAGATGCATTTAAGAACAACCCAAAGAAATTGAATACGAAAGAATGGCCGTAAAATATAAACAATGCCATTTTGAATGTCAATTGTGAAAAGTGATTGCGAAAGTGTGTTGTGTTTTTTCCTGCAATTTTTAAATATTAATTTATTATAACATCAGAAGTAAGTATTAGTTTTAATAGTTATTTGTAATTACTTGTAACTATAAATCAATTAAAGAAATATTCGTACTAAAAATTTACGTATGTAAAAAAACTTAATCACATTATTAGAGAAATAACCAACTTTAACATGCTTATTTTACATCAAGTTGCTGCTAAAAAAAGTTAATAAATACATTGACGAAATTTTAAAATATTAAGTAAAAAAATAAATGTAATGTAAAATTTCTTATAAGCTGCAATTGCATTGTTTACATTGTTAAATTTGTAATTTTATAATGAACGTGTAATTATATTTAATTTCCAGTTTCATGAGCATTGTTAGGAAAAGGCAAAATTATAGCAACATTGCAAGCAACAATGACGGACCATTGTTTTGCTTTAGTTAAACTTACAAATGATCAAACTGGTATAATAAATGTGAATGATATAATACATTTTGACAAGACAAAATGCAAAACCAAATTGTTTAAAATGAAGTGGATGGATGGAAAAATATATAGCAACTTCAAGTAAAAAAAGATAATGTTTAGAAATATTGATTGAGTTCATCATATTATTACAAATGTATAATATATTTTTCAATTAAAAGGTACTTATATTTAAATGAAATTATCCATCTTTTCATTTACAGAATATTTAACTGCATTGAAAAATATAAAACGGCCAGTATTTACACCAACTCACAATTGTGAATCTGCATCTGATATCACCGACGCGGAAAAAGTAAAGGTATATTTTATTACTAATAAAATTAATTTTCTCAATAATACGCATAATATATAGTTTACAAGTAAATGAACTAATTACACGAAATTTATTTCGAAAAATTTTTCTAGAAAAAAGGAAAAAACACAAGAAACGATGGAAGTGGCCAAAACGTCAGTTGCAGTGGAAGGACAATTGCTTAGTCTAAGAAATAAATTACAGAAAAAGATGCAGGTAATGTTTTACAGCGTAGTTTTACTTTTCATTCATCATAATTTGTTCACAATTTGTTATGTTTTTATTGTAAAAAATAACATTTACAGGAAAAAAAAAGATGCTGGTTGTATTATTCAAAATGCGTCTCAAAGTTCTGAAGATACTGGCAAGTGTAATTTACGCGAGAATCTCGATATAACCAAAATAACGGATGAAACTCATGTAGCAGAAACTATTAATGTGAAAAATCTTCCTGAAATTGAGAATGAGGTAATCATTACGTTATATTATTATGTATTTCTTATTAATACAAGTAATAGTATGAAACAAAAAAAATTCTTTTCCTTACACGAGTGGTAAAAGTAGTTACTTTTCCCACTCTCGTAAGGAAAAATTTCGTACTCAACTACTGAAGCAAGCAGAGGCTTTCTCACTCGTGAGAATGGTATCACTCGCTTCGCTCGTGATGCCATCTTTCTCGATCGTGGGAAAAGCCTCTGCAGACTTCACTAGTTAAGTAATATACTATTAAGTAATATAAAATTAAATTGAAATTTAAATGTTTTTATTTAAACTTTTTTTATTTAGAACACTTTTTTTCATTTAAAACATTAATATTTCTTTACAATTTTGTGCATACATATAAGAAAATTTGTTTTTAGTTTATTTTATTTTTAAAGAAATAAATACATATAGATATATTATTTTCTTTTATAAATTTTTTATTAAAATGGAATGCTAAACGATTTTTATTTCAAAGGTTCGTTAATAATCAAGAAACAATTACTGCAATGATACAGTCTTATGTATAAGTCTTTTATACTTTGACCCTTCAGTGCATTCGATGGGTCTGTCAGGCCCTATCAACCCTAAAAATAGTAAAAAATACGGTCTTCTTTCACTAGTTTAGCAAATAATCGTTTAGTTTGTAAATTAATCTAATTTTTTTTTCTTTTGAAAAACCGTGCTTTTGTTTGGTGAAATTGGAACAGGTACTGTGAAACCAAAAATGAATTTTTTGACCTATTTGATGAAATATTACTTTAATAAATAGTACGTTAAGAGTTAAATATCAGCTATTCCATTTCTTATAATTATGTTATTATTAGTTTCTTATTAATTGTTAAAGTTATATATTTTTATTGTCTCATTATAAAACTAAATAAAAAAATTGTATTATTATTAGTTGCAAGGAATATCGGAAGATGAACGCAAAGAAAATGTTGAAGCAATAATTCAAGATATAAGGAAACCTACTATTACAAGTATTGTTACACTGGAGAAGCCCGTACAACTTAAGGAATTAAACATAAACAAAAGAGGCATTCTTCAGATTAAGAATTTAAATTCTATGTATAATCAACCAGACGAAACTTTTGAAAACCAAAAGAACCAAGATGACACGTCAAGAAGTACAATGCTAACGGTTAGTGCAGAAAAACAGGATATTTATATAATCCAATTATTCAAAAATATATAAAAACTTATAGAAGAAAGAAAGAAAAGAAGAAAATTTAATTACATATTATACATTGATAAAAAAAATTAATTATTATAATTAATTTATAATTTAAACATTTCAAATCATGATAAATAATGATTAATTTTTTTTAGATTAAAGAAAATGCTGAGTTAAGACAAAATGAAAGCAAAGCTGATGAAGAAAGAGAGAACATTGAAATGAGCATTAACGCGAATTATTCAGAAGATGCTGTTGATAGAAGAAGTCAATCAATTAATTATATTAATGTATTTTTATTTTAGAATTATCAATACAAATTGTCAGGTTATACACAATTAATAAATAATGCCAATTTTTATAGGATAACGAAGTTGAAAGAGACAACAATGAAAATGCGGAAGACATCAATGCTATTTATTCAAGAAATGGAGAAACTAATGTTATAAATAACGATAATGCGACAACCGTAATGAAGGAAAACCCTAGAATCAACATAAACGAAGCAGATTCAGTTACTTCTTTGCCTGTTATAATGGATGAAAAAGTAACTATATGTTATGATTGTATAGTTAACGCTTTAACTATTATTATGAATAAGTTTAATATTAATAAACACGGAAATGTTGCCTTAGGAAATTCATGGTGTCTACGATTTTACGAACGACAGTGGTGAGGAAGCGATAAAAGATTCTTTCTACGAATACAAAAAAAAGTCAAAGTCGGTATTTTCCGATGATGATTATGAATTTGTCGATAATGATAGAAAAAGAAAGACATCT
Source organism: Gryon sp. ZL-2020 (assembly GCA_022817425.1). NCBI lineage: Eukaryota > Metazoa > Arthropoda > Insecta > Hymenoptera > Scelionidae > Gryon > Gryon sp. ZL-2020. The sequence continues at coordinate 3,779 of JABFPJ010007336.1, read as the reverse complement.
ATCAATAGTTCTCATACTTCTTCTCAAGTTAAAAAAAATGGTATGAAAATTAATGTAATATTTTATTATATTCTTTACAATTTTAAAGTAATATCATCATTTGAACATTACAGATGAACGAAGAAAAACTGTATGAATTCACGGTCGATGGTATTGAAAATCAGGAAAATGAACGTATTAATGAGCTTATCAAAGAAAACTTACAACTAAAATTACTCCTTCAGCAAGAAAAGCAAAAAAATTCTGATAATCAGAAATTAATTGCTGAAGGCTACAGAACAAATAAAGATATATATAAAGAAGTCATAGAAGGCTTCGAAAAATTGAAAGGTATATTTGCACAACGTTTAAATATAAAAAAATTTTTAAATTCGTATGTAATTTGACTAAAAAAATATCACTAACATATTTCTATTGGCTTCGTAAATTTCTATTACTTTCTATTAGCAGTCTTTTAAAATCTTATGTGAATAATTTAAATAAGTTAATATTAATTTTTAATAAATAATTGTTGTAAATTTGCAGATGATATTTATGCAATGAGACCAACTGAAGAAATGCGAACCGTCAAACGATCTCTGCCAGTTGGAACATTTAAACAAATTACAAATGAGGTATCTTTAACTTATATTATCGGTCGATATTGTAAATTATTTAAGTGTGAAGAAGACTTTTTCGAAAATATCCATATGTTCAAAAATCATGTTTTTAGCAACATATATATGATATATTTTTATTATAGTTAAATTTCCGAATTCATGTTTCGATCAAAAATATTCTTAATAGTATTAATACTTAAATGGTGGTGAGATCTCCCATTACAGTATTATTAAGATTATGTTAATTTAATATTTTAATATTATATTAATAATATAATATTAATTACAGAAACATGTTGGAAACAACATTTGGTGTTCCAGCACTTCCTTTAAAAATGCGGAATATAAAAGAACGCCAGGAAAAGCTGTAAGAACAATGGCTCGTATAATTTTTAGTGAGGCATGTTTAAAAATGAGTACTCCAACTGGACAATCACGAAAACAGAAGGATGGAACAGATACAAAAAAGTTGTATGCAAAAATTGGATTCAAAAAATATAGAAGCCTTAGGAGGCATGTTATTAATAATTCTTAACAAACTATGGAACTTTTTCGTATAAATCGTATTATTTACTTATTGTTTGTCCTAAAGCAAAAAGCCTATTGTTTCAATTTATAACATTATTTTTATATTTTATTTATATATAATAAAAATCGTATAAAAGTTTTTCAAAAATAAAATGAAATATAAAAATAATAATAATATGTCGTAACATCAATTAATTATTATTGTTTAATGAAATTAAACCAAATTTTATTATTACAGAGTTTGCACAATGGTTGCTTGGCAAACCAAAATACACGCATTGGTCCGAGTTAAAAAAGGAAAACTTTGCAGCAAGAGTACCTGATTTGGTAGGTCAAATGTGCAATGAATTACGTTCGGAAAGTAAAAAAAAGACGGAAAAGGTGAAGATAGTATCTGATTCCACGAAAAAAGAAACAGATAAAAAAGACAAAAATAAAGATACAGGTAAAAATACGTTTTTATAAGAATACATTTTTAAAATAATATATATTATATATCTTAAAACAAACCCGTGTTAAAAGTTCCGGACAATTCCTCTGAAGAAAAAATTGTACGGAATTACCAGGAAATGGGAACACGAAATTTCCAGTGAGATGATGAAATTTTCATTTGAATGATTGGACATTTCTAGGCTGTTAATACCTTAAAATTATGAAGTCAGAAAATGTCCAAGTAAAAGGAAGTAAATTATTCCAAAAAGATATTTCCATTCTTTTGATGGAAATGTCCACGTTAACTATTTTTGTGTTCTTCTCCGCCTGAAAATTTCCGTTCGTTATGAAGAAATGTCCATCATTTCCCTGGAAATTTTATGTTCACATTTCCTGGTGATTCCGTACAATTTTTTCTTCAAAGGAATTGCCCAGAACTTTAAACGCGGGAAATTTTATTTGAAATGTTAACGGTGTTTTATTATTTATAATCAAAATTTATTTTTGTTTTATACTTTATTACAATATAATAAAGTATTGGTTACATATATTATCAGATACTATTAAGCACACAGTACTTTTTCTGCTTTACAAATAATAATTTTTCTAACTTCAAAAATGAATTAAATTATGAGTTATACATTTAATAATATTACATTTATACAACTAATTTCTACAGATGTAACAAAAAAAGTGAAAGCAAAGAGGAAGAGGAAGTTGAAGACGATGATAATAAAGATGATGATGGTGAAGAAGACGACGAAATTGAATTTTATAAAGAGTCATCTGATGATAATACATCCGAGGAGTCGTCTGAAGACTAAAAGAACTTTTGCATCTATACATTTATAAAACATATATATTGCAATATATAATTAGTTAAAATAAAAATTCGTTAAACAAAATATGTATCAAATGCATTTACATTTTATAACTTGTTCTTTAAAAAATGCAAATAAATAAAATTAAATTTTAATGCGAATGTAGAAATTATATTTAATAACTCTAAGGTACCATTATCCCCCCTTTATTTTATCTCAAATAGAATTTTATATTTAAGATAAAATTACAGCAATATTTAAGATAAAATTGAAGTTATATTTAACTTAAGTTCAATTTTTTGCAATAACAATTGCCACAAATAATTAATACACTGAATATGTTTGCTAGTTACAAAAATTCAAATGTATTTCAAAATCATTTTTCACAACTTTTCATTAATTTTCATAACTGAAAATTATGAAATTACATATAGTATTATTATATAGTATTATGAAATTGAAAAATAGTTTTCATTGAGATTTTTCATATTAATTCATAAATAAAATATTTTTGTATAATGTTTCAAAGTTTTCTATAATATTTCATAGGGATTCTTAAATAGAATATTATGAAATAACATACTATTACTATGAAATTCCTGTTGCAACATTCATATTATTTCATACTTAATTTTTATCTATGAAATACTATGAACGTATACTCAGGGTAGTCACAGATGTAGATGAATTTTCTTTATATGTCGACGCAACGTTTAAAATTATGCCCAAACAACTATTTCCGAAAAAATGTAGGAAGAAACAATTTCTGACAATTTTAATCAAGTATAGAGAAGAAGTAAGACAAATATTGTTAAAAATTCCGATAAGTTTATATAAAACGATAGTCAAGATGAAATAAGTTGATTTTTACGTTTTTCTTGGACTTATAAGATAATACCAATATAACTTATAATAAGTACAATAATTTTAATTTTTGTTCTCAATAACAAAAAGTAATTTATCTTTGATATTAATGTTTGCAATTCTACGCAGCAAGATAAAGTTAGTTTGAATATAACCATTATTGCATGTTTTTCAAGTAATTTATTGTAAATTATAACAGCATATATATATAAAGATCGCACAAAAATTACATGAAATATTTAGTAAGAAAATATTGTAAATTTAATAATATTTAGTTAGCAGGATTTCTACACGTAGAACAAAGTTCCTATAATTTTTGTAGAATCGTATAGAAGAATTTACTGAACTGTTCATTAACTGATGGACAAAACCATAAACTCAATAATAATTAGTGAACAGTTCAGTAAATTGAAAAATGAAATAAAGAAAACAAATATTTCCTTTTTTCAAACTTTTTACTTATATTTACTGTCTTGATGATTATTTTTCTTGCTTGTTTTTACTCCTGGTTTTTTTTTTTTTTTTTTTTTATTAA
>JABFPJ010007335.1:0-10049 GCA_022817425.1 Gryon sp. ZL-2020 | reverse complement strand
AGAAACGTAACAACTGGTTTATGCGTTCTGATCATTCCATTTTTGCCAGCGAGTAACTTCTTCTTCAAAGTGGGTTTCGTCCTCGCCGAAAGGACTCTATATGTTCCTTCAGCAGGATACTGTATATTAATTGTACTTGGATTGGAAACACTTTACGAAAGATTTTGCATGCCGAAAGTGTGTATTTCATTATACTTTTCACTGATTGTTCTTTTCTTTGTTCGATCTTGGATACGGAGTAACGAATGGCGAAATGAAACAACTTTGTTTCGTTCGGGATTGAATGTCTGTCCACTGAATGCCAAAGTGCATTATAACATAGCAAAAAATGCCGCCGATTTGGGGAACATATCTTACGCTGAAGAGGAGTACAGAGAGGCTTTGAGGTATTTACAAAATAAATAAAACGTTATCTCAATGCAATTTGCAGAAATAATAAAAATGAATGTTTCTTTTTTTCAGATTAAATCCCGAATATGCTCAAGCGATGAATAACTTAGGCAATTTGATGAAAAACCAGGGCAAATTTGAACAGGCGGAAAAGTTGTTTCGACGAGCAATCGAATTAATGTAATAATAAAGTTTAAATTTAAGATATTAATAATTGTAATATAGTCATTATAATATGTTATATTAATTATTGTATTCAACTTCAGGGAAGACTTTGCTGCAGTATGGAACAACTTAGGCATAACTCTTTCGTCTTTAAAACGATATGAAGAATCTGAGGAAAGTTATATGAAAGCATTGACTTATCGCTCCAAGTATCCAGATTGTTATTACAATTTGGGAGTTTTGGTATGACAATAATTGTTTTTTAATTAACTATTAATTAATAATGAACTATTATAAACAACTATTAAGGAAAGCAATCATTAGTCTTACTATGTTACATAATTTTAGTATATGGAACAAAATATGTATCAAAAGGCCTTGAAAGCTTGGGAAACGGCAATACAGCAACAAAACACACACAGAAGAGCTTGGATTAATATGGTTTTGTTGCTTAATGATATAGGTAAGTTTATATTCGTTCAAATATCTGCTCTCAGACACAAAAGCGCTTTTTCTGTCCTGACTTCAAGAAGTTGATTTTCGATTATTTCAGGACAAACTGAAACTGCTCTACAAATGGGCAAAACCGCCTTAATATTCATTCCAAATGACGCAGCGATACACTTCAATATTGGAAATATATTAGGAAAAGCAGGAAAATACGAGGAAGCGGAGAAATATTTCCAGACGGCGTTGTTCTTTGATCCAAATAATGCTATGTATCACTCAAATTTAGGTAAATAAGTGATGAAAGGCGCTGACACATGTTTCTATAAATAAGTAATAATTCTCGAAATACTAACGAATAACTTTTAGGTGTACTGTATCATCGTTGGAAAAAAATGTCTGAAGCAGAAAAGATGTACAAAGAGGCTTTAAGGATAAATCCGAATTTAGAGAGTGCGAAGAATAATCTAAAATCATTGAAATCATCGCACTGACTGAAATCTTCATTTAGTTCAATCTGCGCTTAACTTATTTCCATCTTTCTATTTATTTATTTATTAATTTATTTAAGAAACATCAGTCTTCTTATATTTCATATATTAATTCTAGTATAAAAATAAGCCTTTTTCTAGAAACAATAGTGTAATAATGTAAATATTTAACAGCAATAAAAGTCTTATTTTTTTGATACTTTGGACACTCGAGCAGGTTTTCTTCCCGTGTCCGAATCAACTAACTGTAATAGCTTTTTATCAATGGGATATGGAAAAGCTTTAAAATTACCGAGTTTACGACCGTCTACGTAATTATAAGATTTAAAACAACGATTGCAAAAGAAGCAAGGATTATGCGGCAATCTGTCGTGTTCGACTGTGATCCATCGAGCCGCATAAATTCCACAAGTCATACAGTAGCGCACCGGTTGGAATCTCGTTCTTGTTATCCTTGGATAAACTGATAGCGCTAACTCGTCATCGTAGCTAAATAATCTGTTGAGAAGATTAAATTACATAATATTTGTATCAACTTCATTTTTAATAACCATTCATTTGTCATAATAATAATTAAAATCAAATATCTCACCTAGCATCACTAAACATAATGATGTGTTCACATCGACCCTGATGTTGATAAACCCACGGAAAGCCAAACCGAACGGTTAAACTGTCCACTCGAGTGTTTTCCATAAATGCGGTTTTAAAAGGACCGTAAGTTTCATCGCCCCAGTCTCGAATCACTTTACTGTTGTCTTTACAATTCAACGATCTGTGATCATTGTAAAACGTGTCTTCGATAAAGAAGAAACCCGATGGATATATTTCCTGCAAATTTAAACATATTTGTATATCAAAATTACATTTCATTTACATTAGAAATTTATTTATGCAATAATATGCAAAATTACTTTCGCTGATGGTCCACTCGACTGCTGAAACGGATTCTTACTAACATCCTTCAACACATCATAATCCGACAAACACGCAATTTTGTCCCTCAAATCAGCCAAACTTTGTTCACCTCGTAATGCTATTACACTGTCAATATAAATCCTACTCGATTTTGTTCCTATTTTAGATGATTGCGCTTTACATGGATTGTAAACTCTTACGTAAACGAGGATATTTTTGTTTGGCGTTGCTCTTAAGGCCTTTTTATCCTTAACTTTTTCGTATTGCTAAAAAATATAAAAAGAAATATTTTTTTAATTACTACTGATGTTTTAATTTTATTATATACTAATTATTGTAAAATAAAACTTTGTTTTACTATTGGAGTTTCTCCTCTATATTTAAACTTTTTCAATTCTTTTTTAATTTTTTTGCGCTTTTTCACTTCGGCTATTGTTTGGAGATTAACGTCTTCGGGAACTGGTTCACTGTCAAAAACTTCCTTACGCCATGTCATTCGATGTGTTGTCCGTTTTTCCATTTCCCCAGATACTGTTAATTTGTCGATGCTAAAAAGAAAAAGAAAAAATATTTTAAAAATAACACGGAGTAAGGATAAAATATAACAAAAAATGCAATTATTTTTTTTTGTTTATGTTTTATATTTATAAAGTTTTATAATTGAATAAACTTAATTTTTTGTATTTATTGAAATACCTGCAATATTCTGATAAAATCTTGAATTTCGCATCGTCAATATCAGCATCCATATAACCTTTTATACTACGTTCTTTGCTCGTTAATTGCCGCAATTCATTTGAATATTGTTGAAAGTACGATTTAATATTAACCTTGGCAGTTGATTTGAACAAATTTTCGTAAAATCCCTGCGGGCCGTCGTCGTGATCACTCATCATGACATAAACTCAAACAATCATTCTTTTTATTCTTTTTAAAGAAAAACAATTGATGTTTTTAATTTCAAACAACACTGTCAGATGTGCAGATAACAGTGTTGCCAAATGTATGGAAATAGCGGGAGATTTAAAATATGTTTATTAAAAAATGAAAAAATAATATAAAAAAAAAACATTAATTAAAGACTTTAAAATTAACAAAATTAACCACAAATAATACAAAATTAACGAAAATTTTTTAAATATTATTAATTTTAGTTAGATTTTGTTTTTGTGTTTTTTTATAATTTTCAACAATTTAATTTTTAATTACTTTATTTAAACAAAATTAACAAAAATGAAAGAAAAATTAGTTTCCAGTTTTGGTTAGATTTGTTAATTTTGATTGGTTGGATCCAAAGTATCTGCGTTCTCATTGGCTCCTTACAACAACAAATACGACAAGTCCTAAGAAAGCCTAATCGCCAATCAGATTAAAGTGATTGCTGGAATGCCGTGTCGCTGAGTTGGTGCCGTTCAAAGTTGAATTTTACGAGAAAACGAGGAGTGTTCTGCTTGTAACGATTTTTGGCGCCAACAATTTTATCACATTATTAAGATATACAACATTTTAACTTTTTAATCACACAAATCAATCACAAAAAGTGAGTATCAAATTACATTTAATATCTTAAATTACTCTTAAATCCACAAATTATATCCATTTTACAGTCAGTCAGAAACATAAATACAACGGTTTATCATATGCAGTTACAAAATGTAATTCATTTACTATGCTTGTTTATTCGAATTGTTTATATATTTTTTAATTTATTTTCAAGTAATAAGAAATTTGTTTACTTCATGGTAAAATTTATTATGTACAAATTATGTTTTGTTAATTTTGAGGAAAGTGACTAACATAACCTTGAATTTATAGTGCCTTCCAGATCGAATAAACGGCAGTTAGACAACTCCGATGATTCGGCGGTTAATAAAAAGAAAAAAGTCAGATCTACGAATACCAAGGATAAAAGTAAGTCTTGTAACCAAATTATTATTTAAATAATAATTTTATATTTATTATTATAATTTATTTATTTATAAATAATTGAAACAATATTTATATATACTTTATTTAATAATACAAATAATTTTGTTGACAAAATTGGTCAGTTTGATTAAAAAAAATTTTTTTGTAGATGCTCCAATTCAGCCTCCAGATTTGCGTCACTTAAAAGAATGTACGGGATTAGTACTGACTTTTGGACAAGGCGACGTTGGACAGTTAGGCTTAGGTGAAGACATAATGGAACGAAAAAGTCCGGCACTCGTGAAAATGGAAGAAAACATAATAGCCGTTGCAGCCGGAGGCATGCACAGTGTTGTATTGACCGACGAGGGCAAAGTTTTGACGTTTGGTTGCAACGACGAAGGGGCACTGGGCAGAGACACGTCGAAGGAAGGCACGGAATTCGTACCCGGCAGTGTTTCGCTACCGGGAAAAGTTATTCAAATAACTGCCGGGGATTCGCACAGTGCCGCCCTTTTGGAAGATGGACGAGTGTTTGCTTGGGGATCATTTAGGGTAAAATGTTTTTTCATATTTAGAATATAAAATGATGAATAGAAATATGAATGAGAACGACAAAATATTATTTTTTATAAATATTGTCTTTATTATAATTATTTAGTTAAATTATATTTAAAATTAGTTTTAAAAAAATATATAGGCTTCTCAGCGACTCACTTTTTTTATGTTTTTAAATATAAAACTATCTTTCCCATTTTCTCATTCTTCTCGAAATTAAATAAATTGGTTTATTTAGTTATATTCGTTAGTTTACTTAGTTATATATAATATTAGTTATATATAATTTTTCTTTTTAATTAAAAAAACGTATTTCTGTAGGATTCACATGGAAGTATGGGTTTAACGACAAACGGAAACGAGAAAAATCCAATAGAATTGATGACATCGGTCAAAATAGTCAAATTGGCATCCGGAGCTGATCATTTAGTACTGTTAAGCGCGGAAGGAAAGGTTTACACGTGCGGTTGTGCCGAGCAAGGCCAATTGGGACGAGTTCCATTGAGGTCGGCCGATCGAGGCAGCAGACGTGGATTAAAGACATTACTTGTACCTGATCTCGTTGAATATCGAATTAAAAACAAAATCAAAGTGGACAACATTTGGGCTGGAACATTTTGTACCTTCATCAAGGATGTGAATCAAAATATTTATGTCTTTGGCTTAAACAATTATCATCAAATTGGATTAGATGATCCAGTCACGCACTTTCATCCGACATTATCACGTACCTTGAGTGGCAAAAAGTGGGTGAGCATCAGCAGCGCCCAACATCACACTTTGGCATTGGACGAAGACGGTCAGGTATTTGTTTTGGGACGTAAGGAATATGGCAGACTGGGATTGGGCCCAGATTGTGAGGATGCCAAGGAACTCGTACAAGTTACGGATTTAGCAAAAATGAAGTGCACTGATATTGGCACCGGAAGTGCTCAATCTTTTGCTGTCACAGATTCTGGTAAACAAATAATTAAAATAATTAATTAAAATAAAAAATTCAAGATCTTAAAAGACCTTGAAAAGCTCGAGAATTTGATAACATTTCGCTGACCACTCGATTCATTTTATATATAACTTGTTACATTATTTATATCCAAGTACTTCATTTACTGACTTTTATTACTTTTTTTTATTTGCAATTGATTTATGTTCGATAATTAACGTTTGATAATTATAAATGATTGATAATATTCGATTATTTATGTTTGATAATTATGCTAATTTTGGTTTCCTATTAACAGGAGAATTATATTCATGGGGAATGGGAACTAATGGCCAATTAGGAACAGCGAAGGAAGACGACGTTTTTAATCCCTTATTGGTTAAAGGGAAACAGTTGGAAGGAAAGTCAGTAATGAGGGTTTCTGGTGGTGGACAGCATACCATCATCCTAGCAATTGAACGCAAACAAAATTCCACATAACGCGATTTACAAAATGTACTGTTAAACGAGATATGAAATCAATTGAATTGAAAGATGAAAGAATTCAAAATTGTATATTTTGCAGTAATTTTGGCCATACACTGAGTGACAAACAGCGAATTGTTTGAACTCAGCTTCAGACGTTTTATAGATATATATATAGAGATATACAAGAATTTCAACGCAAATTCGAAACTTAATTATGTTCAATTTTTTGAAGAATTTGTAATTGTAAAAAAGTGCGTTTTTCTGTAAAATCATGTTAAAGCATTATTTTCGTTGAAAGGTTGTTGGTAAAATTGTTGACTGATGTGCCTTAATTGTAACTTAAATTGTTTTTTTTATACTTACGTTGTCCATCAATCTTTCAGCGATAATTTAAGAATATATTATAGTCGACTCATTTTCATTAGCAAATTGCTTAATATTAGTCAATAATTATTCAACAAAAATAAATTAGTGTGATTTTTGTAATTGTAATTTAACATTAGTAAAATCCATGTATCCAATTGACAAAATGGATATTGTTGGATCAATTAACGACATTCAAGTTTATCTATGTTTCTATCATTGTAATAAGTTTTTTCCTTTTTTAATGAAAACGTTTTATTGTTCCCGTAATGTTGCGACTTATTTTTCATATCCTCAGATTTTTTATTAATAATTATGTATTAACATAATTATACTACTTTGTACTTTAATATTGTAAGTTGTTTTTTTTGTTTTTAGTACTTTGTTAGGTTTAAATTATTATTAATAGAACATGAATTTTTCTGTTTTTGAACTATATTTTGCATGTTTCTTATCATAACTTTATATAGGATTAAATGTAAGTTTTCAAATAAAAACTTATACATTTGTTTGACGAAATAAAACAACTTGTTTTTAATTATCTCGAAGTTTATTTTTTAAATAAAATAGCGGTTATGAATCACTTATAAAGAAAAGCGAAAAAAGAAAACGGTGTATCATATTTTATTTATACAATATCAGTGTCTGAGTATTATTTTTATTTGACAATTAAATATTATTTTTTAAGAAACATTTGCAATGCAATTATTTTTACAGTTGCATTTGCAGTTGAGTTTGACGCGAAAAATATCCGAAGCAAAAAATGTTACGATTATACTCTGATACAGAGTAAAATATACATATTATATTGGTTCATTCATTACTTAAACATGTAAGAGGCAAAAATATGCGATTAATTGTATAAAGTGTTATTATTTTTAAAATGTTATTATTTTGTTTTTGTTTAAACAAATGTAATTCAAATTAAACTTAAATTTCACTTAAATTACATTTTCGTTCAAGAAAAGCATCAATATGGAAGACCGTTTTATTGTACATTGGCAAATTGTGTACACAAAATTATTAATTATCGACAAATAATTAAAAAAATTGACTTTATAAGTTATTTTATATCAAAAATAACCATTAATAAATACGCTTAATATAAATTAGAGCTAATCTTGTGAATACACATACTTACGTACTACTTCGACTAATCTCAAACTAAATTCAAAAAAGGTTAAATTGCAGAATAGGTACCTTACACAAATTTTCGTATAAAAATCTAACAAAATTATGAAACTATTTATTACTATCTACTTTTATTGATTCAAATTGATTATTATGTTTGCGGTTTTTGTTAGATTTTTGAAAAGAAATCTGGTTTCAATTTTTGGTGAAGCACCTTTTCTGCAACTTCATCCAAAAATATACTACAAAAGTCCAACGTCGAATTTCAATTCACATAAGTTAATTGTAATTAAGTTAAGTGAATTTAATTATGAACTAATTGTTTAATTTCCTTTTACTTTTTTTTTTAATTTTCAATTTTTGATAAAAATGATATACACAAATTAATGTCAATCAATTGATCGCATTGATCTCGTCATAATTTGTCCTAATTTGTTTTGCCTTTTATTTTATAGCACGCATAGTTTGCTGGCCAAGTAATAAAGATGCAGAACCGTGCACGCCATAGACAGAATATTGCCGATGGCGATGCCGGCGTGCGCACGTCGAAACGCACTGTGGATTTTCAAATAGTGTGGACAGTGTCTCAAAAGGCCGGGATCGTGATGACCAACTTCATTGCCCACTCCAGCCGCTCGTTCCAGGGTGATCTTCTGGACGATTAAGTGAATGAGTGCGGGAGTTAAGTAAAGACGAGTCAGCAGCTCTATGAAGAATGCGCCAGACATCCCCAGAACCTAAAATGTATGTTTCATTCTTTTATTTGGATCACTTTGTCCAATCAGATCGAAGTATTTCCAAGACAAACAATTCATTTTGATGTTGAATCTCGTTTCATATTTATTTTTAGATGAAGATTAAACGATTTTCTCACAAATCTGTCTGATTAAATGATAGATTTTTCTTTGAACAAATTTGTCGGTTTGGGAATGAATAAAGAATGAAATTGAATAAAAAATAAGATTGATTTAATTTTGAACGCTTTTTTCATCGAGTAAATTATGAGACATTTGACATTGATTTTATTAATGATTTCGTTGAACCAATTGATATAGATATTTTTTTTCTCTTATTTTTTTTTGTTCATTAAAAAATGTAGTCTAACGAATATTATCAATGAGAGTTTGTCGAGGATTAAAAGATATTTAAAAAGTATAATAAATTGGGATTGAATTCATCTTGGCTGGAAAACTTGATTTGGCTTAGATAAAAGGTGCAATAAAATTTTAATGTAACGTGAATAAATATTGCAAATGTACCTGAATTGCAATCTCGGTATCCCAAGTGGAGGTTGGATGATGTTTTAAGAAGATCAAGAGTGTGATTAAACTAAGACAGGCATTTAGCGTGAAGTATCGTGGAAAGAGTACACGTTGCACTTCGCCAAAAATATGTCTTGGTAATGCAAAGTATAATGATAAACCTGCAAAATATGAATTGCTTAATGAAATTGGGATTATTATTAATGTTTAATATATTATTATTTTAATAGGGTAGCCAGCGAAATTTTTGAAACAAGTTTTAAAGAGATTTTCAAGGTTTTGTAAAAGATGATGTAACATTTAATATTTAAGTTGGTTTAATTTGTATATTTATTTAATAAATATTATTTTATTTCGAAATGTTAAAACTAGTTTAAATAGTCTAAACAAGTTTACATAGTTTAAATAGTTTATCTATTTTAAACATGTCGTTTTATATTAAACAGTTCGAACTAGTGTAAGCAATGCAATTAGTTCAATCTGGTTTAAATACTTCAAACATTTTAAACAAGTTTACAACTAAAATAGTTTGAATAGGTCAAACTAGTTTAAATAGTTTAACTACTTTGAATAGTATTACTTGCATTATTTGATTATAATAAATAATAAAGATGAAAATGAGTTTTTTTCAGTTTTTCTAAGATGATTCTAAATTCCAGGTTTTCTCTAGATTTGTTCCAATTTCGCTGGTCATTTTGTAATGTTACAGTTATATCATACCAGAAACAAAAGTCATCCATATTTGTGCACCAAAGTGAACCACAAATGACGTGAGATATATAAAAGACATAATCCTTGAGCGAAGATTCCCAACTTGCACTTTGTCTGATGTCGGCATCAAAGCAGACATCACACATAGAACTGCAGTCAGTGTTATAACATGTGCCGGCTGTGTGGTGAAAAACAGAATTCTGAAATCATAATTTACATTGTTTTATAAATAACTGCCCCAGAGATAGACAAAAAAAAAATACACTTAACTTGATAAATTTAATGTCTTCATCA
>JABFPJ010007334.1:0-10049 GCA_022817425.1 Gryon sp. ZL-2020 | reverse complement strand
AACTATACCATTCCTTTGTTTTTTTAACCAATCACACGACTAATAGATCGACAACAATCGGACTTCTTGGAATTGACGACTTGTAGCCAACTTTAAGGTGCCACCAACTTTTTATTATAGGACTAGATCATGCGCGCGCTTCGCGCGCGCCTTTTATACAGTATGTAATTTGTTATAATTTTATTATAGACTTTGTTATAAGTTTTTTATACAAATTATATTATTAATCAATTTAATTTGTGAAATTATTAATCCATTTAATTTAACAAAACACTTAGTTTGTATAACATTTTACGAAAAATGAGCTATTTGTATAGTTTATTAAATATTTTTAAATGTATTATCGTTTCATAATTTTGAAAGAATAACCAAAAAATTTGTAATTAATCCGAGAATAAGATAACAGAGCCCGGTTTTGAAATATTTCACTGAAATTGGAAATATTTCCGGAAATCTGTTGATATTATGTATGTCGGTAAAACAGACTCGACATTTCGCCATAAATAAATTTTATATTATTACATTTGGTTACGCAGTGATCATTATTACCGATAAATATTTTCGCTGAAAATGGAAATGTTTTGTACATTAAATAAAGTAATAATAAGGACTGAGGATTTTCATATTCATCCATGAAAACAAATTTCTATGGAAATGATTCAATATAATAATTCTGAAAATTTCATTATTTCAATGAAACGCAAAGACGATCAACTGTTTTGACCAATCAAGAGACGCAATTTAATTCAGCATGCCGTTTCGTGTACGATCTGCTCAGTCTCAGTTACATTCCACTCAGTCTGTTGCTGTCGCGTTCATAAGAGTAGCACAGTCCGTAAAAGCACACACAGGTGACAGGGATACACTTTTCGGAATTACGATATTGCGCATTGTCATAAACCGTTTTAGGTTAGAAAATTTAATTATTTACACTTTTTTCGGCAATTCAGTGCAGATAGTGTGGCAATAATTTGTTCTCGTTTATACTAATTAATTATAGGTAAGTGAGGTTCGTTTTTACCCAAAAAGTTACATAACTTAGTAAATGAAAAAACAATAAAACAGAATACAATTATATGAATTGAAATTGTGTATTATTCTTTTTAAATTAATGTATAGAATAAATAATCCTAGATTTGATTCATACGATTGATGAAATTTATTTGTTTAATTTATTATATTTCTGATAATTTTCAATCACTTTAAATCATTTATAGATAGAAATTTGTATCTACTTGTTATTAATATAAAAAATGTACAGTTAAAATGAACTTTAATTATTTCATTTTTTAAAATAATTAGTAGAAAATAAACATTTATTTTATTAAATGTTTAATGATTTATAAATAATCGTTTTATTTAAGCAAATTACAAAAATCATTCAAGATTAAATTGTATATAAACAAAGTACATTTGTCTACATTTTTGGTGGTTGTTTAACTTAATATATATGAATATCATATATTTTTCAGATTTTAGTAAAAATAATGGACGAGGCCGGGATGTTTACGCTACAATGTCAGCTGATCCAGCAGCTTATTTATCCCCAAAAGTACTTTTCCACTGTATACGACCAGAAGATAAGACAGTGTAAGTTCAAAATCTTACTTTTTACCCTAATAAAATGTTGAATTTGTACTCTTTTTATTATTATTTAATCATTATTTATTATTAATGATTTGTGTCATTATTATTTAAATTGTAAAATGCATAATGAAAACTCTTTTTCTGAATTGTCTTTCTTCTGTTCTTTTTCTTATTTCAATTTTCTTTTTCTATTTTAACTATTTCTATTTTTACAGAGCATTCATAGGTTTGATTTATCATGTTGATGAAAAGCATGATACCAAGTTCGGTAATTGTGATCAACTGCGGGTCATTTTTACGGACAATAAAGATTGGCGCGTACAAGTGACTATTTCGGGCGATAATGTGGAAAGGCTTAAGCATAATTTTAATCCACGTAACGTAAGCTTTAATTTCGTTTATGTCCAACTTATCATTTGAAATATCTTATTTTAAATAAATTGATTATAGTTTATTGAGTGAAATTATAAAAATAATATTAATTGTTTTCTAGGTTTGTCATGTGATAGGACTTTTCGCTAACATTCGACATCCATCTAGTTTAGGAAATGTCCCAGTCGATCTTGTAGTAAGGGACTATACGATCGTTAACATTGTGGGACAAATTCCTGAAGTTATAACTTTGGTGGAAGTAAAAAAATAAAATCCAATTGCAGTATAGATCAAAATGGTATATATCAACATCTGTTTTTTTCAATATTTACTTTCTTTTTTTACCATGTTTTTCTTTCTTCCTTTTTTAAATTCAATTCCTTCCATTTTTGCTCCTTTTTAAATTTTCGTAGGGGAAAGTTTATTACTTTTTAATAAAAATTTTAATGAATTTGTTATATAAGATTATTGATTTAAGTTTGATATATAATTAATATTTTGATATTTGTTTTGTTTCAGATGTTCAAGACATCAGGAGTCGCATGCTACAATTAGTTTTATTCAAATAATGTTCCAATTTTAGTGAATTGATAAAATTTCATAATTTGATATATATGTTATGTAATAATTAATTGTTCATTATGCATGACATTTAAAAATCTGTTTTCACATGACATTTTAATACAATCTTAAAATATATAAATCTGTACAAGATATGAAATTAGCATTAAGTTTATATAAAATTAATCAACTATTGTTAATTTTTCTTATCTAAAAATATAATTAGAAAAACTGTATATTACAACATTGTAAATGTTAATAAACGCTATACTGCATTAAAAATGTTACATTTCATAATATTTTACTTATGAATCCCTATGAAATATTATAAAAGACTTCGAAATATTATAAAAAAAATTTTTATATATGAATTAATATGGAAAATAACAATAAAACATTTTTCTAATTTCATTTTTTCATATTAATTTATAAATAGAATAATTTTTTATAACATTTCACAGTATTTTATAATATTTCACATAGGGATTCACAAGTAGAATATTATGAAGTAACATACTACTACTGTGAAATTCCTGTTGTACCTTTCATATTATTTCATATTTAATTTTATCTATGAAATACTATGATCGTATAGTCATAGTATTTTACTTACTAAACTTTATTAATTATTGTTTCTACATTTTGATACGCCAAATTAATTTGTCCTTATGTATTTTCAACTATTGTACTCTTCAATAATTCGAATAAAACAATACATAATATCAAAATTTGAATTTTTCATACATTATTTCTACATGTAATCATTATATTGGAATTGAATCATTATATCAAGAGACACGGTAGTGTCTCTGGCCAAGTACAAAAAAAAACGATCGTTTTTTTATTATGTACTTAATTATGTCAAAGTTGTTTCACTCTATCTTGCTCATTCATATGGGAAATTCATTTTGTCTATCTCTCTCGCACTTATAGAAAAGCCATACGACTTTGACTTCCTCTTAAGGTGGGACGTCGCGAAACACGTTATAGTCAGAATTTGATGAAATTACATTTAATTGTTCATCATAGTATTGTCTTTTATTCTGCAAATTTTTAGCATGTTTGTCTGTCTAGATCCGGCGATATTTTACTTTAAAAATTAGAAAAATGATATCTATAAATATACAAAAAATGTAAATTTTCATTATTTTGAAAATAAATATCTCACGTTCTAAATAGTAAAAGTTATTCATATTTGGAGAAATGAAAGATATTAACTTAAAGAACATTTGTTTAAATTATTAACAAATTCTGACTATTTATAAAAAATAATGTTATATCACGGAAAATATTAACAATATAATTTGAAAAATAATCTTATACTATTTTTTGCTACTCTTTAGTCATAAATTAAAAAAATCAAGTAGTAAAACTTTCAGGAAGACCATTTAAATTGAAACTGAAAATGCTATTTTTAGGTTAGTGAAACGTCCCACCTTAAGAGCACATGTCGACCAAGATCGCTAACTTTGAATTCTGACTGTGGTGTAAAAAAATTGAATTTAAAAATATGTAAATATAATTGATAAATGAGCAAAATGAAAAGATACTTGCAATTCTTTATAATATTCTCTTCAATTTTATCTTCAACAAATAATTCTTAACGTAATTTTAATTGCGAAAACTTGGAAATGAATTTTGAACATTTTAATTTAGGTTAACTAAACTATGTTCAATTTTTTTTCCAAGTTTTCGCAATAAATATTGCTTTAAAATTATTTTTTTAAACATAAAACGAAAGAAAATATTATAAAGAATTGCAAGTATCTTTTTATTTTTACATATACTGCTATATTATGTTTTACATAAAAGAAATATGTAAAATGTATACAATGTCGGTAAGGTAGGGCAAAAACATACTCTTAAATACGAAAACAATACTTTACTTTCAAATTAAAACTAATTTAACGTAATTTTGAATTTTTTTCATATTTAGTCTTTAACTTGAATGTGTTATCCTTAAATTATAGAACATTCTGGTTATCAAAAAACTTTATTTCTAATTTAATCAAATATTTCTTTATACACGTAATTTTTTGTAACTTTCTTTTCATCATCACATTTTAAGTACACTTTTAGTGCTCCCCAAGAACGAACTCTTGAAAAAGCAACATAAAGTTGTCCATGATTAAAAACATTTTTTTTCAAGTCAATAGCAATTTTGTCAAATGTTTGACCTTGAGCTTTGTTAATCGTCATTGCAAACGCTAATTTGATTGGAAATTGTCTTCTTTTGAATGTAAATGGATACACATTTTCGCAATACAATGTTATGCGATTTAAGAAAACAATATCTCCAACTTTGTCTCCGTTTAAAATTTCACATTTTAATAAATGATTACCTAAATCTAAGACTAACAGTCTGGTTCCATTACATAAACCTTCACTAATGTTTAGGTTTCTAATGAGCATAACTACTGCATATTTTCTAAGTCGTAATTCATGAGGAGGAAGACTTGTTGGATTCAAAGTGTTTAAATACTCAGTTAAAATGGCTTCATTAAGATCTTGTTTTTCTTCCGAACATTCAGCTGTGTCTATGCTGGTGTAAATCTTTTCTGTTTCTTCGTTTAGTAAATTAACCACGCATTGATTGATTTCATCGACGTCGACATTTCTCGCTGAAAGTATGGCACATTTTGCTGCTCCTTTATATTTCTGTTCATTTATTAGATGCTGGTATGTATCTTTGACTATGTTTGAGTTTATGTCTGCAATGCATTTGAAAGGTATTTCGACGTTGTCAAATTTATCATTTAACAGACCATCACCTAACTTTAACAAAAACTGAGCAAAATCATTTTCTTCTGGCAAGGCACGCATGTTTTGAGTTAATGAAAATACTTTGAAATACTGCCACAATAAACTTGATTTAATGGATAAATTCACAGTTTCAGTTCGTGTTCCATGTTGTAGAACTGGTAAAAGCTGTCGAAAGTCTCCACCAAGAATAACGATTTTACCTCCAAAAACTATATCATTTTGCATTAAGTCTTTTAACAGTCTATCCATAACTTCTAATGCGTATCGAGGAGCCATGGGTGCTTCATCCCAAATAAAAACGTCTACTTTTCTTAAATAATCTGCTTCCTTAGACTGAATTTTTACGCTTGATGTTGAATCTGAGAAAAGCGGCACAGGTAATCCTAAAGATTTGTGTACTGTTCTTGCGTTTGGTAATAATGTTGCTGCAATTCCTGTAAATGCCATACTGTGGACAGTTTTTCCTTTGGATTTCAGTAAATAATACATTGTTGTATAAATAAAAGTTTTACCAGATCCTCCTGGTCCATCAACATATAAGCACTTTGAATCGCTGCTTTTGTTTTCCACTACTTTCAAGACGTAATCAACAATTATTTTTTGTGAATTGTTCAATTTTTCATATTGTTCATGTCCAATTTCATTTTCTTTTTGCAATTGTTGAGAATCTTGTTCTTGAAATTCGATTGCTACTTGTTCCATTTCTAAAAATTGTGAAATGTCCCTGCCTTCTTTGCGAAGTATGTTGTCAATTTGCGAATACGATTTTTTAATTCCAGTATTTTGTCCAAATCGACGGATGTAATCTTCAGACATTGGAATCTTAAACTCGTCCCATAATTCTTTAGGATGAACTGGTTGACAATGTATCAATATTCGAACAAATAACAGCCTTAATCCTTTTGGCATCATCCAGTTAGTTGCTTCCTGCATTGCGCGTCTCCATTCTGTATCATCTTCGACAAGTCCTAAAGCAACACATGTTTCAATGTAAGTTTGATAAATATCACCGTTTACTGTACGTAAATCAATAAAACTTTGTGCTCCTTTTACATTTAACAAAAGAAGACGCAAATGGAAAAGTTCTGTTTGAGTTGGACTAACTGAATACATTCTACCAATGCAATTGAATTTACCTTGACGTACGTTCCAGCGGTCAATTTGTTTACCATTAACAGTGTCTTTTTTAAAGCAATAATGAACTGGAATATCGGTGTACAAGTATTTTCGGGCTTCGGGATCTCGTTTGTTTAATTCAAAATAATCCAGTAACATAGTAATTTTGTCTAAAGCAGATAGCAGCTCATCTTCATTTGAATTATCACAAATAATAATGTTTTGTTCATTTGGAAGATGAACCGGTAAACGAATAATAGCATGACTTTTGTCTTGTAATGGTTTCTCTTGCAAACGCCAACATGCTTCTACTGGTCCAACGTAACGAGCTTCAATAAAATTCTCAATTTCGTCATGATTAACTTCTTTATCATTCAAATCTTCACCAACAACAACAGTTGCAGCATCATGTCCTTTATAAATATATTTGTACAAATATTTGACTGACCTGATGTTTGACACAACTTCCACATTAAGGTGACAGTTGAAAATAATAGATAATGCAGGGGAATAAGGAACTACGTATCGGTTATCAAATACAAATCCTCCTGGTTTTTCAAATAACTTGTCATTATTTCTTCGACGATAATGCGGATATCCATTTTCATCCATAATTGTTTCTGGACGATAAGGCTTTGGAAAGTGCTTTGAACATTTCTCATTTTCTTTACACCATTCGCCACATGGTCCATGAATCATATTTTTAATTACAATATCATGTAGAGATTTGTCAACAACTGGATCTGGTATTTCAGCAGAAATAAATTTATCAACTGTTTCGGGATTTGTAATTTTACAATTTTGCTTTAATGTAACTAACATATGAATATGTGGTAAACCACATGTTAAAAACGCGTGCACAAATATCCGGCCTATCAGCAGGTTGTTGACCAGGAAGTAAATTTTCTTTTATGTCCCGCCAATTTGGATTGCATGTCATTGTGATAAAAAGATCCGGTTTACCATATTTTCGAACAATTGCCATAGCATCTTGATAATTTTGCATCATATTTCTAGGAGAACCTATAAATGATGATGGAAGAATTATAACTCGACCAACATTTGCATTAATATTATTAGCAGTTGTTTGTAAATAATCCATTAAACCTTGGTATTTTTCGACTCTTAGTTTTTTTTGATTTTGTTTACACCATTCAATTCTGTCTTTTTCTACTTTGACGTAATTATCTACTAACCACTGCTGGAATAATTTACGACCTTTCAAAATAATATTATCTTCATTATCACGAATAGCCATTCTGTGTTGGACATACATCAATCGTGTGACTCGTTTTCCATTAACTTGTTTTATTTCCTTGTGCCATCCTTGCGTACCAAATGGATAAAATAATGGATAAATCCATGGTTCTACATTTGGATCCATATTACTAACACGTTGAAGTGATTTATCAATTTTGTTTCGAATTGTCACGAATGAATCAGGAATGTCACCATCAGCAGTTGTTGAAAAAATAGCTGCAACTTCATTACACTTTTGTATATTATATCGACCTCGGTCAATGCCTCTTTTGTTTTGCAGAAAACTCATTTTTAAATTTTTTACTTCTGAACCCAAAGTTATTTGTTGATGTTGAACTTCTTCATGCATCATTTGATATGATTTTGCAAATACATTATTTGTACGAATAATATTATCTAACAGGCCTAACAATTCATTATCTAAATTTGAATTTCGTGTTTTGCGTGCTTCAGAAGCTTCTGTTCCATCAATAATAAATAATTGTCCATAACTGGGCTGTTCACTTGTACTGGGATATAAAGATGTATTTACCTGATAATAAATTTGTCCTTGAATTTTAAAACAATACGGTCCTCGTCTTTGTGAACGAAGATCAACTAAATTTGCATTAAATGATGCGAAAGAAAATGAGCTATTGTATCCCCTTACATTTTTGAAAAATTCGTTGGATTTTGAGTGGTCTCCAGAAAATAATCTGAATATTTCAGTTGGAGGAGTCGGGAAAAATTCTAATATAACTTTTCCATGAGAACAGCAGTCTTTGAATGAGTTTTTTCTGTTAGCAAGAGTTTCTGCTTTGAAATGTTTTGCATTACAATGTACGCAATGTACATCCATTTTACCTGCATAATTTTCGCTTAAATGTTGCAGATCTGTGTTACCAAATCCTTTTTTTGTCAATCGATGAATTTGCTGTCTTTGTACATAATTTTTCCTATCATTTGGAATAGCTGAAGAGACCGATGGTTGAGAAATTGTTATAACATTTCTTATTGACTTTGGATTGTTACCATTGTTTTCAGTTTCAGTTCCATATTTTTGTTCGATGCTAAATTTATCAACATTATTACTCTCATTCAAAGATACTGACGGTTGCTTACTTGTTGATGGTTGATTTTCATTAACGTGTTCAATTTTACCATTCTTGTTTTCTTGTTCAATTACAGCATTTTGATTAATTAAATTTTGGGTTGAATGACGAATTATTAAAGAAGGTGTAATTACTACTGATGAACAGTAAACATGCTTCACTATTAAAGGATTCGGTACTTTAGATATTACTGGTAATGAAAGTGGTGCTTGTATATTGTGGTTTATCTGCTGATTCGATATATTCAAAGAACACGTTGCTTCTACAGTATTTGTTTCTTTTTCGGTTATCGCAGTTAGTAATGCTTGTTGTTTCTTATTTTCACGATATGCTTTTTGACGTTCAGCATTACGTTCTCTTTTGAGGCGTTGGAATTCCGCTTCTTCTTCTTCTGTTCGAATAGCTTTACGTCTACCCATTTTCTATGCTCAGAAACGGATATAACTATTTAACTATAAAAATATGGAATTTAAAATAAGGTCAATAAAAGAGTATATACAGTTGTTTTTTAACTATAAATATATGGAATTTAAAATAAGGTCAATAAAAGAGTATATACAGTTGTTGCTAAAATATTTGATTTACAGTTTTTATTTATTTTTTACATTGTCAAATTATGAACTTAATAGGTAATTATTGTCAAATATAACTATGTCAAATATAACTATATGTCAAATACAACTATATGTCAAATATAATTATGTCTATTATAACATTGTCAAATAATAAGTTCTTATTCAGTGTCAAATTGTATTGTCAAATGTAAAAACCAGATTCCAACTTATGTCAAATTGTCAAATTTGCAGAACTTGTCTGTGTATCTACCAGATACAGTAAACGTCCTCACCTAAAACATAAATAAAACGTTTGTTTAATGTTTTAAATAAATCAAATAGTTAATATACTAATGTTATTTAGGTCTTAAGAGCATGTCGACCACGATCGCTAACTTTGAATTCTTACTGTGGTGTAAAAAAATTGAATTTAAAAATATGTAAATATAATTGATAAATGAGCAAAATGAAAAGATACTTGCAATTCTTTATAACATTCTCTTCAATTTTATCTTCAACGAATAATTTTTAAAGTAATATTAATTGCGAAATCTTGGAAATAAATTGTGGACATTTTAATTTAGGTTAACTAAACTATGTTCAATTTTTTTCCAAGTTTTCGCAATAAATATTGCTTTAAAATTATTTTTTTAAAGATAAAATAAAAGAAAATGTTATGCAGAATTGCAAGTAACTTTTTATTTTTACATATACTGCTATATTATGTTTTAAATTAAAGAAATAT
>JABFPJ010007333.1:0-10051 GCA_022817425.1 Gryon sp. ZL-2020 | reverse complement strand
TCACGTAAGTGAAAATTGGTGTAAAATAAAGTTACGTCATGTAGGAGAAGACAACACCGTTGAGTGCCTCGTTTAATTTCCCTCTTTTTTTTCTTTCATCCGCACATTTCTTGAGTGGAATCCAATTGTTTATTTACAACTAATTAGAACGTTCATTCTTGATGAACTTTTTATTTTAATTTTATTTCACATGGATACAATATATTCAACTTATTAACAATATAATATTGTTTGAAAATCATATACTGTTAATATATTATATCAATATATTGGTCAATATATATATGATCCATATATGGTGAATATGTGGTCAATACATAGTAAATATATGGTCAATATATGGTTAATATAGGATTCATCTATAGTCCATATGTTGTTCATATATGATTAATATATGGTCCATATATAGTCCATATATAATCAATATATGGTCCATATATGGTTCATATGTGGGCCATATTTAGTCCATATATGGTTCATATATGGTCCATATTTAGTCCATATATGGTCAATATATGGTCCATATATGGTTTATATATGGTCCATATTTAGTCCATATATGGTCAATATATGGTCCATATATGGTTTATATATGGTCCATATTTAGTCCATATGTGGTCAATATATGGTCCATATATGATAAATATATGGTCCTTCTATGTTTGATATGTGTTCCATATTAGTCCATATATGGTCAATATAGGGTTCATATATAGTGCAAACATGGTTCATATATGATTAATATGTGGTCCATATATGGTTAATATAAAGGCAATATATAATCAATGTATGGTCAATATATAGTCAATATATGGTCAATATATAAAATTAATATAGGATCCATATATGGTTTAGATATGATTAATATATGGTCTATATAAGGTTCATATATAGTCCATATTAATCCATATTTCGTAAATATATGGTCCAAATAAGTTTCATATATGGTCCATATATTGTTCAAATTTGGTCAGTATATGGTCAACATATAGTCAATATATGGTCCATATATGGTCAATATATATCCATATATTAAATATATAACTTTTTGGAAAAATATATTTTCTTCCGTTAGGAATTTTCAAAATTAGTAAAAAAAGAAAGTAAAATTATTATTTTGTTAAACAGTGAATAAATTGAAGTAAAATTAAATTGTGCATTTGTAAAAATGAAAATTTGCAGATTGTTAATTGAAATTTTAATTGAAAATGGAGAAAATAATTTTAAGTTAAATTATGCTATGCTTTTCTATTTATGATGAAGATGATTAAGTGTAGTGGAATACTGTGTTAACGCAACGTGTATGGTAGTTATGTACAAAGAAGTAACTTATTACAATTTTATCATAGATTATCAACGTTTCGTACCTTGTTGAGAAAGTAATCTGCAGTCTAATTACATCATAAAAAGTGCGGGGCATTTTATTCAGTTGAGTATAATAAAGAACTGTGGACATATGTATTTATGTAACAAAAGATCTAATCAGAAAAAAAAAAGATTCTTGCTCGAATTAAACTGAAGTTTGGAATAATAAAAATTACGGGTTAATATGAAATTTGAATTTAATTTTCAAATTAAAAATTTAAATTTACACAAATGTTTTATTCAAAATTGAAAAATTTCTTCAAATTAAATTTTAATTGTTTTATTATTCTTTATTTAAATTTTGAAAAAATTTAAATAAAGAATAATAAATTTCTAAGTTCCATGAACAGTTTTAATTAATTATGTAAAATTGCATTTCGTTTCATCAGAAAACCAGAATTGAAAAGTGAGCATAAATTTAAAATTTAACATTTTGCAAATTAATAGTGTCTCTTGAGTAGAAACACTGATTGGAATTGTTGCTCCGAGCGAAAATTCAATCCATTTTCTGTTTCTACTCATTTAAAACAACAACTCATGATAAGTTGCACTTTCATTGTATTTATCGATTTATAATTGATTAAGATAAGAAAATATTTTTATTTTACAATTTTTGACACAATTTTCATTACAATTTCGTTTAATGCAATTTCATATTTAAAGAACATTTTGAAATTTGAATTTTACACTTTTACTCATAATTTGTAAAATTAAAAAAAAAGTATTTTTTATGCAAACTTTCAAAATCTTTAATATATTTATTAAAAATTTTGAAAACTAATTATTTTGAAATAAATAAACTAATTATTTTGAAATAACTAAAACAATGCGTCATTTTCGAAATTTGAAAATTTTATTTTTCAATATGTCTAAAGATTTCAGAAGATTTTTCAAAAAAAATTAATTTATTTAAAAAAAAATTTTTGTGTAAAAAAATTAAAATTTGGAAAAATTTTGATGGAAATTCATAACATTTTCAATAATTTTTTTTTGTTAAAAGAAATAAATTATTTTTTTTATCAGCAATATATTAATGTTTTATCCGTTGTTGGGACGGTCTTATAATATTGCAACAGCAGGTAAAACTTCATATTTAATAAGTTCTTTACCTGCGTTTTTCATCCTTACCAACTGTTCTTTAGAAAGGGTAAATCTTTCTGATTTAGATCTGTAGGGAGCGACACTTCCTAGCCGATCAAAATTTACGAAATAATATCAGAAGAAAAAATAAATTAAGTAAATTAAAAAAATTTTAATTTACTTATCTAATTAAATTTTTTTCTTGGATAAATTAATAAATAAATAGAATAAATAATTATTTCTTTATGAACAATAATTTAGTGCTTACATTGAAAAAAATAAATAATTATACATTATAATTATGTATTTTAATCATCAATACATTTAATATTATAAAATAAATCACAAATATCTGTCCAATTAACTTTTTTATATATTTTTTCAATTCTCCAATAATTACATTTATTCAACTATTTCTTTTATCCGAAATTTCACTTTCTCCACAAATATTTCCGAATAAACGAAATTTTGTAACTTTTTTCATCGAATATAAAAAATGTTTCTTAATAAAAAAAAAAACCCGTCGTGTAAAATAACATTTAAGGAAAAAAAAGTTGAAAAAGTACAAACACCATTGAAATTCAGTCACCTTGACTCACAAAGAATCTCGAGTATCGAATTCAACGATTTTAGGAAGCTGTGCGACGCATTTGCTATTCAACATTTCGAAATCAATCCCGAACCGTAGGTCATTTACATTGACTCGGATCGTTTTAAAAAAAACTATGTCACCGATCGACGAATAAAATGAAATCTAAAAAAGTCACGAAATTTAAGTGCATTCTTGAAATGTGTTTCATAATTCATTTAAGACAAAAGACCCTAGCAAAATGTATAATATATGGTCCATATATAAAACATATATTAACAAAATATTATTCAAGAGATCATATATTGATCATAAAATATATGGACTATACATTGACCATATATCAACCATATATGGACCATATGTTGACCATATATAAACCATATATGGACCATATATTAACCATATATGAACCATATATGGACCATATGTTGACCATATATAAACCATATATTAAACATATATTAACCATATATTGATCATATATGAACCATATGGACCATATATGAACCATATATAAACCATATATTGACTATATATGAACCATATATGGACCATATGTTACCATGTATGAACCATATATGGACCATATGTTGACCTTATATGAACCACATATGGACCATATATGAATCATATATTGACCATATATGAACCATATATAAACCATATATTGACTATATATGAACCATATATGGACCATATATGAACCATATATAAACCATATATGGACTATATATTGACCATATATGAACCAAATATGGACCACATATGAACCATATATAAACCATATATTGACTATATATGAACCATATATGGACCATATGTTGACCATGTATGAACCATATATGGACCATATGTTGACCTTATATGAACCACATATGGCCCATATATGAATCATATATTGACCATACATGAACCATATATAAACCATATATTGACTATATATGAACCATATATGGACCATATATGAACCATATATAAACCATATATGGACTATATATTGACCATATATGAACCAAATATGGACCACATATGGACCATATATTGGCCATATATGAATCATAAATGAACCAAATATTGATTATGTATTGACCATATGAGAAATACTTTTATAAAATTCAAAATCCTCTTGCCTCAAGAAGATTTCTTTTCGATCAATCACCTAATTTAAACGTTAACAAAAACATATGATTTTATTTTGTTTACTGAAATACACTAAAAAATAAAGTCACTTTTATATAATTGCAATGAATAAAAAATCCTCTTCCCACAAAAGGATTCCTTTTGTTTGAATGAGTTTGAACATTTGCCAAAAAGTGATTTAACATTTCGTTAAACTTAATACCACAATAAATAAAGCGATTGTCGGTTCCGTAAAGTCGTAACAATAAAACAAAATTCTTTCACCCGAACGCTGTAATTGAATCTGCGACATGACCCTTTAATGCAAAAACCTCACCTTTCTCTTTCCCGCTAATGCATAATGTTTTTCATTTCTCACTTTGTCCGATTACAATTGTAACTTCCGCTTGGTTGGCTTTTTTTTTATCCAAACTGAACATCTGGCGGTAATGTTTCGTATTTTTTTTTTTTTTTTTTTTTTTTTTTTGAGACGCATAAAATGTTGCAAAAGAAACAAGAAAGATTACAAAAAGCGGCTTTTATTCTCCGCTAAATCCAAGTAGTTTTTACGACCGATTGCTCAAATATATAAAACATTATATCATCCTGACGTAAATAAATAACGACATAGCAAAAAGGAGCTGCATTCGTTCCAAACTTTCATTTTGAGGCAATGAAATTATAACTTTGCAAAACAAAAGTACATATGAATACAAAATTCATCTGCATATTATATACCAATATTCACTTTCTTCGCTCGATGAATCATTTTGATGATTTTGAATTGTTCTCGTGACTAATTTCCTAAATTGAGCTAAAAAAAATTGACACATTTTATGGATCACGTTTATTTCAACTTTTTTACACATTTCGTTAATTTCATTATAAGCAAAATCATAATCAATTTACTTTTTTTAAATTTTAATTCATTTTTTAAAATGTTGTTTTTGAAAAAAAAGTTTTAAGACAAAAGTTTTTTAATTCATTTTATTATTTATTACAAAATATTTTGTAATAAATATTTCTTTTTTTAAACAATTTGGAGATTATTATACTTTTTATTATTATTAAAAAAATATGTTTTTTTAATTTTTAGACATTTTGAAAAATTTATTTTCTTTAAAAAAACTGAAAATTTCTTATACTTGTTATTTTATTATTAAAAAAAATAAATCTTGAATATTAAAAAAAATAAATCTTGAATATTAAAAATAATCCACAATAATCTAACTTTCTTAAAACATACACATCTTCCAGGAACACTTCCAACTCTTACCAATTTTCTATAGATTTTCCATTCGATATTTCCATTTCATTATTCTTCTCACCGAAATTTTCACCAAGGAAAATTTTAATTGCGCAGACAAATGTAAATCTTTTCATTTCATATATAATATATGATGAACAGCAACAAAAAATGGCATTTCAATCAGAATAAATGCTTCAGTCATTTGAATAAAAAGTGCGCAAAATTACACTTAATAATTTCCCGCTCATTGATAATTTTAATTTCTAAAGTAAAATGTAAGTAAAAGCTAAGTGACCACATTCAATTTGTTGGAGGAATGAAAAAACGTTCGTTAGTTGGTTTTCAACATTAATTGCAACAAATAACTTAATAAATTGTTAATAAATTATTTATTTAATAAAATAAATAATTTTAATAAATTGTCCAAAATGTACAAAAAAATTTTAATTTGTTTAGTTAAAAATCAGTTTTTCGGATATTTAGTAAAAAAATGTGAAATTTTGCATGACCGAAATCGAAAACTAAGACTTTCTTTTTCGTTCGATCGTAATGTCAGATTAGTGTGTGTTTTGATGTCTCTCTTTTAATTACGTCACAAAACCAAAGTAGGTGACCGAAGGAGATGCTACCGGGTGAAAGCATGGGTCAATTCTAAAGGCCGTTCTAATGTAAGCTCGAGTTCGACGCACTTGAATCCCACCCCTTACATATATATGTATATATATATATATACATAAATACTAGCTGAATAAATTTTTTTATATTTAATATCTGCAACATTTATTTTAGGTATTCTTATAACATCCTTTTGACATCCTTTCATACCCCTATGACATCCTTATAATATCCTTATGACATCCTTATGACATCCTATGATATACCTATGATATCCCTATGGCATCCATATGACAGCCTTATAACATCGTTATGACATCTTTATGAAATCCTATGATATCACTATGATATCCATGTGACATCATAATAACATCCTTTTGACATCCTAGGATATCCTGAAAATATCCTATGATATCCCTAAGACATCCTTATGATATCCTAGGATATCCTGCAGACATCCTATGATATCCTTATTACATCCTTATGATATCCTTATGGCATCCATATGACATCCCTATAACATCCGTATGACATCGTATGATATCCCTATGACATCGTTTAGATATCCTTATGACATCCTATGATATACCTATGATATCCCTATGGCATCCATATGACAGCCTTATAACATCGTTATGACATCTTTATGAAATCCTATGATATCACTATGATATCCATCTAACATCATAATAACATCCTTATGACATCCTAGGATATCCTGAAAATATCCTATGATATCCCTAAGACATCCGTATGATATCCTAGGATATCCTGCAGACATCCTATGATATCCGTATTACATTCTTATGATATCCTTATGGCATCCTATGATATCCTGAAGATATCCTGTGATAACCCTATGACATCCGTATAACAACCCCCCCCCCCTTCGGAGGTCAACACTCAACAGAGCTCTGGCAGAAAATTTTGTTTTTTTCTAAATATAAAATCGATTAAATTATATATATATTAGTTAGATTTATATATATATATATTCATATACAAATTCATAAATATATAATATAGTAACAAAAAATCAATTTGCAAAACTTTGTTTAGGTAAAAATTTGCAATATAATTTGAGATGCGGAGTTAGGTGGGGAATATCTCTTCGTGGGTTCATATATGTTGGACGCAATCCTTTCACACGTCAGTCTTCGGGATATTAATAAACTAGACGAATTATTACAACTGCTAAACATCCTTAACTTATTAAGCATATATTTTGTTGAAATTAGACGAACAAATTATACCAACTACTTAATAGTTTAACTCTTAATTGAACGTTCTTTTTTCGACCGTAAAATGCAAATTATATTTAATTGTCGGAAAAAAGCCAATATTTCTTTTTTTATAAATTTTAATTTTGTTAAAGAAAACGAATTGTAATATTAAATTTAAAATTAGTAAATTTCTTCAATTCAAAATTTAAATTTAAAGATTTTGTAATTTTATATACGCATTTTTCAAAATAATTTTTAAAAAGTATTTAAAAAGTATTAACAAATTATTAAATAGTATAAATTAATAATTAATTTTTTAAATAATATATTTGTTTATTAACTTTATTTTTTAATTTCTTTAAATTGTTAAACAAAAAAAGATATTACAAACATTTTAATTAATTTTTAATTAATTTAATTTTTAATTAATTTGATTTTTTATTATTTTTTTTATTTTTGCCTTATTTATTTTAAATTTTTGTATTTAATTTTATAATTATCTTATAACAATTTATAATAAACTTGTATTATTGTTTATTCCAACATTGATTAAATTATCTAACATCTTCAAGTCGACGTATCGCTGAAATATACATTAAACACTTTTTCTCCTTTTCAATTAAAAAAAAAATAAAAAAAAAAAAAAAAAAAACGAGGAAAGTTACTCAGCGAAAAGTTA
This sequence comes from Gryon sp. ZL-2020, assembly GCA_022817425.1. Lineage (NCBI taxonomy): Eukaryota > Metazoa > Arthropoda > Insecta > Hymenoptera > Scelionidae > Gryon > Gryon sp. ZL-2020. Next base: position 2,129 of record JABFPJ010007333.1, on the reverse strand, counting down.
ACATTGAAATATGATTTTTCTTTAACCATAACATTCTCCCACAATCGAAAAATGAAATGATATACTATAGAATATTTGATTCATTATCAATAAATTTTTCTTTAAAAAGACACTAACTCCTGTATAGCAAATTTTAAGAATCAGCTTAAAGAGATGCTTGAATTAATTAATTAATTAGTGAAAAAGACAGGTAGCAAATCTGACTGAAGAATCATCTTAACGAATTTTACAGTATATAAAAGTCAAAGTTTCTCAACAGACGGGTTAGACCGATCAGTACAAATAGAAACTTTCGATAAAAAAAGTATTTCATTAATTATTTTCAGTTATTTGATTATGAAGTTTTAATTTTAATAATGATAATAATTTTTGGTCTGATTATTCTGATGAATTTATTGAAATACAAGTATGAAAATCAACCAATAAATATTGTGAATGTAACGCAAAATTTCCTTGATATATCCGGGGCATTTTGCTTAAAAGGAGTACCAGGTAATTATATAAGAATAATTATAATATAATTAATAATTATTATTCAACAATAAATAACAAAAATTTGTATTGATCTTTTATTCAGATAATTTAAACAAATGGTGGATTAAGTTAACTTATGTTTCGGTATTTATAACAGCAATGTTGTTGCATTCAATATATTCGGCTTTATTGTTAAGATATTTAACGTCATTTGAAACAAAACTGCCATTTAATAATATTGAAGAACTGATACAACACAACTCATATAAGATGATTGTATTAAAAAATACAGTCTTTTATCAAGACTTTAAGGTAATATATCATAGAACGTATGGGTGAATTCATATAAACTTTACAAATTAATGATCATGAGAATTAAATGCAAAAATGTCGTTAAAAAAATAAAACTTTTTTATGAAGTGCCACAAATATTTTTGTCGAGTTTATTAAAATTTATTGATATATTATTGTTCACGAAGCATACACTATATGCACTAGTACTAACGAGTCTACAAATTCGTCTTTCTGAGCTAATAAAAAGTAATAGTTTTTTTTTAAATACAAATTTCCGCTCATTTTCTTTTTCAAAATACCAAAACATAATGATAAATATCGTTATAATGATCGTTTTTGATTACTTGCACGAAGGCCAGTTAACATTGTGATTACATTAAGAACTTTCCCTTTCCAAATTAGAACAAAAATAACTTAATTTTCCTTCGTCAAAAATATATACTTTGACTGTTAAGGAGGTTCCGGTGTTACAACATCGGGTGAAGTTAGCAGCAAAAATGTCATTTATAAATCTGGCAACGATGCATACTTTTTATCGCTACTAATCTGACATGAAGTTGTTGTTTTTAACTTCATGACAGTTAATTGCTTATTATGACAGTTATGTAAACATAACCATTTAAAATTATGAAGATACGACCCGCTATAATACCTAAATAAAATAATTAATGTAAAAATAATTAATGACATTAATAAATTCATTTATTTTAATAATTAATTCATAATTATTAAAATTATACTCATTTTATAATTATAATTATTAAAATTATAATTATACAATTACATTATAATAAATAATTTACATTAATTTTAATTTTTTATTAACTAATTGTCATTATATTAATATTTACAAAATGCAGAACTTAAAATATTACAAAACGAACTTATTTTCATTTAACCTTAAATTAACCCTCAATGAAGCTTCAAATAAATATCAATAATAATATGAATAGTAAGTAAAAGTAAGATATTTAATATAAAATAATGTAACAAATAAATATATCATATTTATATTACTTGCGTTATAGTTATTTGAATGACGCGGCCTTTATTCTATTGTGCAACGTTGCCAGATCGGTGTCAAAAAACAAATATTATTATGTTACAATTTTTTAAATTTAACATTACGAAAAAATTAGCGGGCAGCGATGCTTGAAATTTTGCCCCTTGAAAGATTATTAGTGTATTTTTTACATATTCCAATTTTAACATATTTTCAACATAGGAACATACTTTTTCTTTACTCGGTGGGAAAAGCTAACGCTTTTCCCACCTCGTAAAGAAAAATATCGTACTTGCTTCGTGGAAAAAGTAGAGGCGTTCTCACTCGTGAGCATGGCAACACTCGCTTCGCTCGTGTT
>JABFPJ010007332.1:0-10051 GCA_022817425.1 Gryon sp. ZL-2020 | reverse complement strand
ACAGAATTCCCATTAACATGAAAGTTCCTGTTAAAAACAGTAAAAATTTTCCTTTCATGCACAAGAATTCTTGAAAAAGTCAATAAAAATTTGTGTTCAGAAAGTAAATTTTCCAGTTTTTGACAGACTTTATTCGGTTAATGGGAATTCTGTGGTAAAGTTACTGTTTAAACAGTAATTAATTGTAAGTTATTTTTCTAAGTGTAATTGGGACAAAAATTATAAAAAATTATAATAAAAAAAAACATTATACTTGCGGAAACTATATGGTATTTTTCTGTTAAATGATTAATTGTAATTTAAAACATATATTGTTACTATATTGCCCATAGACATAATGTACGACGACGTAGACTATATCATATATCATATGATATACATTATAGTCTATGTCTATGATATTGCCACTATATTGCGACTATATATTAGCCACATAGTGGTAATATAATACCCATCCCTAGTAACAAATTAATATGCCAAACCTTAAAAAAAATTTTGGCCCTAATAAGGTAAGCCTGAATAAGCCTGAATAATTTGATTTTTTTTTGAATACCTGAATAAGCTGTATAAAGACACATAAGGGTTTGCCCTTAATAGGCAATCATATATATGCCAATTATAGGCCTCTTTATAATAACTAATTGGGCTTTTGTAGGGCGTGTAACGCTGTTCCTTAAATTCACCTTTAAAAGCTAAAGTAAGGCCCTTATTTGAGTTATTATGGGCCATTAAATGTATACCACAATAAACCAAAGATGAGCCTTATTAGGCTCCCCTATTTGGGCAAATGAAGGGCATATAAATGCAAAATCTAAAAAGTAAATATTAGTACTATATTCGGTGTTTTTGAAAAATAAAACAATATTTCGTATAAATATGACACCCAAAGATATTGTTCACATAAATGTTGCGTAATTGTATGTAAAATTCGAAAATGAAATCATGCTACGCATTCACTAGTTATAATTATGGCCTGCTTTTCCTTGTCTTAAAGAGGCATTACAATATTAGTAAGGTATACCTCATAAGGCCCAAATAAGTATCAAGAAAAAAAAATAATGGTTTGCCTTCATTAGGTAAAATTAAGACCTGATTTGGATTGCCTTTAAGGGCAATATAGAAGGAAGGTGTTACACACCTTATAAGAGCCAGATATCAACCCGATAAAAGCCTTTAAAGGCCCTTACAAAAAACTAGCGCATGCCTAATAGGGGCCCGAAATAAATTGTTACAAGGGATATTTTAACCGTTTGATGAGCGCTTGAGCTTGTTTACATATAATTCTGTATACATTTCGCGACGTTCGATCATCAAACGGTTAAGTTAAGAGTACGGAGTAAAATTTGTCTTATTTTTAAGACATTTCTTTGTAGAATTTTGTTTGAATGAGGAACAGTGCAATAAATTATATAAAATTTAAATTTTGCATTACAAGACGTAACGTCGTAATGGTAAAATGACTTGTACGAATTCTAAAGGAAAAGTTGTGCGTTGACAGATTTTGCTAAACTTTGGATTCTAGTGGTGTTAGAATTGTCAGCAAGCCATCATATCATACTCATAATAAACAATGAAAAAAGAATCCAATGAGATGTGTATATATCTGGTAGAGCCTTTATTTAACTCCGTCTTATTATTTTCGTAACCGAACATCACGTCGTTTGTATTCAATGGTATTATTTCAGCGCGTAGGCTGTGAAGATGAGATTGCATTTTTATGTTGAATAGTAAAGCCGCGGGCGGTCGGCTCCTCTAACGTGGCTCTCCTAGACGAGGTGCCTTTAGGGCTACTACTTTCACATACCTATGTTGCCGATGTGATATCTATTCGCACAGTGCTCGCAATATTTCATGCCGACGCGATAGTGTACACACACACACACACACACACACACATACACACACACACATTATATTCCTATGAGATGCACTATAGTCATTGAACGCCATCGTTTGCGTACAATGGCGCGGCATTTCTCTCATATGAAACTGCCTCCGGTGATATCGCGTATCTGAAACGTCACAACAACCAACATAAAAAAGAACCTCAAGAAAAAGTTGAACGCGTCCAAGTATTTTTTTCTCGTCTTCCTTTTTTTCAATATAACCGTGACGTACCTTCTATTATATTTACTTTCAATTCACCCATCAATTGAACGTTTATGGCCAATATCTCAGATATTTTCTCTCGAGAGTTAATATTTTTTTTTATCAATTCGTTGAAATTGAGTTAATCATATATAAGATTACTGTTATTTTTGTATGCGGAAAGATAAACATATTATGCGAATTAATAAAGTTTAATACATAATGCTCTAGAAATTCAAGATAGTAAAAATTCATTTTTTTACAAAGTGAAGGAAAATCATATATTGAAAAAAAATTAACACACACAAAATTATTTTTTTATCGTTTGTAATTATTAACATTTTTTATAGAATTTTATATTATTTTTTATAGCTTTTTTTTAATTGAATAATTATAATTAAATCTACTTGCTTCCCCAAGATTTGAATTTAAATTTTCAATTGTTTAAAATTTAAATATTTTTACTTAAAATTTATTTCTAAACTCGCAAAACTAAGTTTTTTGTAAGTTAAAATGTTTTTACTTATAAAAAGAGCTAATTTTGCTTTTTTTGAAGAGAAAAAAGAAATAAATGAAAGACTCAATAAATAAATAAAATCTTCATTTATTCGAATTTAAGGTGTAAATTTTATAAAAGATACTTTTTAGATCTTTTATTAAAACTATCATCTAATGTTATTTTTTGTTAAAATATTAGAGGGAAAATAATTCATTAAAAACCTTTTGCAAAACAGCAATCAATAATTCAAGTAATTTGAGACTACGATTCAAGTGACTCTAATTAATAGAATATAACCAACTAACGTAATTAAACAAACAAACTGCAAAGTAGCAATTGTTACACAGAATGTTATGTTTCAATGTGTCTTTCTAGTTGCGAGTTTTTGAATGTTGCCTCAAATAACATCTGAGTTATCCAAGAATTGGCTTTCGTGGGACATCTATGGTCGCTGAATTCACCAGTTTATACCAACATCGTCGATACTCTCGTCTAACTGCGATACAATTAAGGATTACATATTACGGCAATCTTATGTACAAAACTCTCGTTAAACACATTTACATCAATTTATGTACATTTCCAATAATATCTTTTACAGCTCCTTGAAAAAAGTTTCAATTCCAAAAAAAGTATAGAAAATTACTCTAACTTTAACGAAGATTCTTTAACTTAACCTCGCTTTATGATTTCCGTCTTCCACTCGTTTATATACAATTAAGAAGTTTAACTTTCTGCTTCACTTTGAAAATAAGAAATTACATATTTCAGCACATTTTATTGCAATAAAGTATAATAAAAGCTATTTTTAATAAATGACAATCACATTTGCGTTTTTTTAAACAATCTGGAAAATAATTTAATTTTATTTTAAGTTAGACTCTACTTCTTGAAAGTGAGAATATAATAAATGTAGAGGTCAGGAGTATATGCAATATGTATATATCTGCAAACTTTCAAGTTTGCAGATGTGGAAGAGACTTTACTCTTAACTTTTGCATCAGCAACGAGTAATTAAATTCTTAGAAGACGCTCTATTCGCACTTCTTTCGACCTTCTTTATTTTCAAGTATACATAATGTAATATTATCTCTGAACATTTCTTATCTCGTTTTACTAGTTCCCATCAATGATTCAGTAAACACCGTTCGCGTTTACCGAGGTAACTTCTGCCGACATATCCCTCTCTCGAAAATTCAAAAGTCCTTATCGACAACTTAAATAATTAGAATTTATCACACTTTTTATAATAATCAGATCGCTTACTTTTACATTTTCTTTAACATTCATTGATGACATTTCCTTTAATAACATCACATTTATTGAAGAAAATGCCAACGTATCGTAATTTAGTTATAAGAGTTTTTAAAAACTTTAATGTAAATTAAAGTTTAAATTAAATTTGAAGTTAACCCTTTAATGCCGGACATTTTTTTAAATGACATGATTTTTCATTAAACAAAACTTTAATAATTATTATAATTGTGAAAAAATCGCATTAATAATTTATGATTTTTAATCTGTACACATTAAGGAACACATAAATGCAAACGAAATTTGAAAAAATTTCATAATTATTTCGTAATTTTAATTAGAAGTTATTGCATCATTTGTATCATATATGATACACTCGGCGTTAAAGGGTTAAATTAACTTTTTCGAAATTAAATTAATGCGTTATTAAAATGTATTACAGTCAGAAACGCATTTTTGATTATGCATAATTTATTAAAATAAATTAATCACATATATGATTCTATAAATAATTTCCTTTAAACTAATAACACCTGATTCTGAATTTCAATGGTATTTTCGCAAATGTATGAATATTGCGTTTATTAATTTAATGCTGTAAATTAATAAATTAAATTTCTTTCATACGATAATCAAATCTTCTATCTGCAAGGTGAATCGAGTTAAAATATATATTGGAATTTTATTTGAATTACTTTCTCTATGCGAAAGATCTGGATGATTTTTTTTTCTGTCGCAAAAAGTTAATTGACGATCATTTTGCACTTTTTTCAATGCTCGTGCGATATGCACTGGCATATGAAGTGCGGATATAAAATATATTTGACCAATAGCTTGACAACACTCGGAATGCAAAATTGAAAGAAATGTGAAAGGTCCATCATTTATAACGTCAAAAAGGGATTGGCATGGTTCGTAGATAAAAAAAGATCTTTGCTTTACAGCTCGGCATTATTGATGTCTGTGTAGGCTCGTGCAATGGCATGTAATCCTAAATCAAAGAGCAGCGGCTTGTATCGAATTTGAATTTGTTATAAATCATCGTTATGATTTTGATGTTACATTCGTTCTGTTAAAATCTTTTGACACTTCTTTCAATCTGTCATGAAGGTCTGTTTATTTTATTTGACATATCGTTCTTTGTAATGAACATCGAGCAAATTTTAATTCAAGCTAACTAAAGTGTATTTAAGAACATTTTTCAGATTAATGATTAAATTTCATTTCCAAAAAGATCACTAAAGAAACACGTTTTTTCGGAACCCGGACGGAAAAATAGTATATTACTTAACTAGTGAAGTCTGCAGAGGCTTTTCCCACGAGTGAGAAAGCCTCTGCTTGCTTCAGTAGTTGAGTACGATATTTTTCCTTACGAGAGTGGGAAAAGTAACTACTTTTACCACTCGTGTAAGGAAAATATATTTTTTAAAATATGTAACTTTTTGTCACTTTAAATATATGTTATATATATTTTAAATATATTTTTTATATTTTAAATATATTTTCCATGTATTTTTGCATATATTTTTTAAAATTATATATAAATATACATTAAATATATAACTTATATATAAAATATATTTTATATATTTCACATATATTTTTTAATATATTTCAAAATAATTTTTTTTCTTTACGGGAAATATTTATTCAATCGCCGTGCCAACTACCTTGGGTTACATAAAATATGTAAAACTTGATAAAAAATGTTCGACCAGTAGGTTTTGTAAAATCATGTAATCTTAGCATGCTCGGTTGCATATTTCAGTTCATTACAATCGAAATATACATTTTGTATTATACATTTTGTATATATAGTAATCGTTAAATGTTATTTATTTTTTTTGTTTATGTAAAATATTAACAGATTATTGATGGTAAAATGCTATAATAATATTGATTTATCTCAATAAGATGTTGAACAGTGTAGAATATATTTCATTATATTAGTGTTTATAGCTCAGGGCAACGCTTTGAGTTAAATTTAACCAATATTAGATATTTCGATTATAATTATGATAAATTTGTATACAGTTACCTCACTGATATTACAGAGCAAGATGACCGTTAAAATGTCTCATATCGAAAAGCTAAAGATAATTTACATGTGTTACATGTTAAAGTGTTTTGTGAAATTTGTATGAAAAATGGTGTTTCAAATTCGGAAAACCGTCTTATTCAAAAATCGAATAAGAATTATTGCAACGGTAACATACATGAAAATCTTAATATAAGTTAAATATTTACATTTGCGTGAATTTTAAATATAAAGTATCTTTATATAATTAAATTGCAATGCTTATTTACTTAAACACCTAATTATGCATTTACTAGAACATCTAAAGTAAATAAATCATACATCAAACTTTATAGGATGTATACTTCAAACTTGGTTTATTCTATAAAATCATGAATAAGTCATGTTAACTTAACGTCAAACTTTGGACCGTTTACTTTCATCAATCATGCATCTGATAAAGTGAAATAAAAATGTAAATTACATGTAAAAGGTATGAAGAAATTTAATCTTCAAACATAAGTATCTTAGATGTTCTAAATTTATCTTTACATTCAACTTAAATTTCAAAGCAATTTTCCCAATTATGTTTAAATATAGTAATTGCATTGTAGTTGATTGCAGAAAATAAAATGAAATATAAAATCTTAAATGAAAATGTCGTCAAAGTTTCGTTGACAAATGTATAATTTCATTATAAATTGGGTCCAAATAATGTGTCTTGAATTTCATTACATTAATTTGCATATTTTGTCTAAAAACATTTCAACTGGATAATATTTGACTGTAAAAAAATAAAAGACGCCCTTAATTAAACTAAGGCGTTCTACTGATATGATTGTTAAAATGTTCAACGATATTATCTCAATTCTTTTTTTGCTGAATAATTATAATATCTAAACATTAATAAATGTATCCTAATAAAGTAAAAATTAAACTAGAGAAAAACTTTTATTAAGTACATTGAAGACATGAAGATAATAAAAATTACAATTTATGTGAATAAAGTTAACAGCAAAAAAGTTTTTATATATTTAAAAACTTTTAAAATTGTATATAAAATTTGTTCTAAGAATTAAATTGTTTTCCGTCATTTTTACACTGACGTTGTAAATTTTGTTTTTAACCTAACTTGCTACACATGTTGCTTTAAGATTTAAAGTAACATGTTTATAGCAAACGAGGGGTTAAATTATGACGGTGATAACAAAATACAGAAGGTATCAAAGTCGAGTACTGTGTCAAGTTTTATTAAACATGTTTTAATAGTACTTACATTATTGCTTTTCGTGTAATAAAAATTTCAAAGGTTGCAATGAATTTTACGACATTTTTGCAAATGTTTAATGTTTACATGATAATGTTTACTAAATATTATATAATTTTTGTACCAATTATTTACATAAATCATTTTTATACTAATTAATATAATAACGCAATTTTGCGTTATTATATTGATTACATAAAGCTAAAGATAAAACAATATTTGCCTGCATATTTGAATTTTAAATTGTAAAATAATAAATGTCAAAATACAACAATTCAAAAATCGAACATTCATTAAAACAATTCATTCATTTAAACAATTCATTAAATCTATTATAATGATTTTATGCGATATATCGCATATGTTTTATCACTTATCATAAAAACGCATTTTGTATATTTTTATATATAAAACATCAAGTGATCTTCAGTATAGATATGATTTTTAATTCCACGTGCTTGCCATTTGACAATTTTATTAATATTAAAAATAAGTCTTTTAAGTCACTAGCAGTTGTTATACATTGATTCTGTAAAAAATGTTTATACATTATTAATTTTTCATGCATTTCTTTAAATAATCTTTTTATCAACTAAGGTTTATTATAAACTCCAATTATTGCCTATTTTTTGCCGTTTCACTCTAAACATGACATAAGTCACTCAAATAATAATAAGAACGTTCCATTTGCTTTTTACGAGTATTTGCTGACACATTTACCATGCATTCATTAATTTATCTTTGTTATTTAATTGCCAAATGCGAACAATAATAATGGTGGCAATAAGGAAGATAAATTTCCTTTGTTGGACATTCGCTTTTATTCTTTTATTCTGCTTTAAGTATGAATTTATAGAGTAAACTATAGAAAGTATCAGTTAAATTGATCAACTGAAAGTTTTGATTGCTTGAGGTCAGTCATAACTATCAGAAAGTCGGAACTGCGCTACATGGGTTTAGCAAGGAAGTCTCGTCTATTGAAATGAGAAAACTATGTGTTTCCACTGTCTGTATATTTTATTGTAATTAGAGTAGTTACTTCGATTCTCAAAAGATAATTACCAGATAGAACATTTATAGTGACCTCATTTATTTAAAAAATTGTAAACGGAAAGTTAATTCATCAAAAGACACGGTAGTGTCTCTGGCCATTTTATTTACATGAATCAATAACTAATGACATAAACTTACCTAATGTCAAATACATATTTTTATTACAATCCGAATAAATAAGCATAATCGTTTTAAGTGATTAATAAAATAAAAGAAGTGACAAATACTAGATTCTTAAGAAAATAAATAGAAATTGTACAAATGTATACAATATCAACTATGAAATGTTATAATAAAATATACAATAATAATATATATTTTATAATATAATAATATTAATAAAACGTGTTTCAAATCTTAATAAAATAGGTTATATAATACAAATAAATAGTTTTAGACAATTCAAGCAATAATAACTTAGTATAATTATATAAATAGTAACTAATGTACCTTATATTAGTTATATTACAATATACAAATATGGTTATATCTAATAAGATATGTAAAATAAAGTACAATAGATATGCGTTTCAAGGAGCTGAACAACCAGAAAACATAATTTTCTTTTCTGATGTCGAAAGAGGCACTGAGTCAAGATTCGTATTCATATCTTGGAGTTGTTCTGATGGAATAGTTGTCGATACCGTTTCAGTTGTCGTGTGAATTTGCTTAGCAGCTTTTGGTGATACTTTCAATGATATTGAAGATGGTGGTCCTGAAGTCCTGAAAAATGTCTCCGTTGCTGGAGGACTCGTTATTCTAGATGTAACATTCGTGGTGGACATTTGTATTTCAGAGGATGATACCATCTGGATCGCTTGTTTAGACGTGACACTTGCGTTTGGTGGTGTCAAACTCGATGAAATCGTGGTAAACGATGGTTTAGCTGTTGTTTCCAAAGTTCTTACTAAATGCTCAGCTGTTGTAATTTCCGAAAATTGCGGTTTCTCGGTTGCTGATGAAGTTTCTGTTTGAACACTGGTGGTAATTACAGTTAATGGCACAGAATTATTTAAATTCTTAATTGAAGATGGCAAATTTGTTGATAACATATTTGTCGTAGGAAATTCCGGTTTAATTTTTGAAGAATCCGACAATTTTTCAGTTGTAAAAGACATTGTTGTTGCAATCAATGTGTCTGTAGTAGTTTCAATAGTTCCTGTTATCTCTTTTATAGAATGAGAAGAATTACTTTTCGGTACATTATTAGATGTTGGTAAGTTTTTTTTGTTTGATATATCTTCGGAATTTGAAGTACCTACTGTCGTTGTTGTTGATGAGTGTTCTATTTCTTCATTTATAATTTCCGATATTTTAGGCGAGGAAGAGGTAATATTATTTTTTTGAACAGAATTTGTAATTTCTACAGCTGTAGCTTCTGTTGTTGCGGTTTCTGGGTTTTCCATTATGGTTTCTAATGTTGTAGCTAGATTTTCTGCTAAAGGTGTATTTTTTATTACTTCAGTTGTACTTTCTTCTGTTGCGGTAGGAGTTTCTTTTTGCTTTAATGTGTCTTTCTTGAACATAGATAAAGTGCTCTTTTCTAAATTTAAACCTGTTGTAGATTCAACTGTCATAGCTGGAGTTGCTTTACGTATATATGTTCCTTTCAATTTTTTTGCAGTAGTTTCTTTTATTGAACGGCTTGGTGTTACTTCATCTGTTCTAGATTCTTTTGATACAGTTCCCGCTTTTGAAGGTGTTGAATTGAGGTTTACATTTGTGACTCTTGTTTCTGTAAATCTATTAATTTCGGGTTGTACTGTTGTAATTTCCAAGAATTCAGATGCTGTTTTTATGTCTGAAGTTGTCAATGTAACTTCATTAAAAGGGCTTTCTGTTGTAATGTTTGTTTTATCTATTATAGCACTTA
>JABFPJ010007331.1:0-10052 GCA_022817425.1 Gryon sp. ZL-2020 | reverse complement strand
ATCTATACTAAATTTATGATTCTGCCTAATAAATTTAGTATAGATGTTAATGAAAGAGATAAAATAAATTATATTATTTAAAATCTGAGCAAGAGTATCCCAGTTTTATTAGAATGCTAATAAATTTTACTCTATGAGTTTTCTTAGTGTAAAGAAGTTAATCTCATTTTAACAACTACTTTGAATCAGTTTAATTTTTCAAGTATAATAAGTTTATTAACGTAATAATTTATGAGAGATTATTCATAAAATATGCAAAAATATTCTAATACTATTGTAGTTATTGTTTCGAAAGTTATATATTTTGATGACATAAATTTTTAAAATAATTATTTATTAATTGCCTGTCAATTGAACATTTACACATTTACGTTATTATAATATTTGTTTATCATATTTTGTATGTAAAAGAAGAAATATTTTATTAATACAGTTTGATTAACAAGTCATACAATTAAAATTAATTCTACCATAAAATATACAAACAATTATCTAACGCAGATATCATTATCAACAAACTCATCAATCATATCAAATCAAAAGCATTAACAATTATAACCGCAAGTAACCTATTTAATTTTCATCAATTAGGCCACCAACGACACACAACAGCTAATGACCGATCCGAGTCTCTTTCCCTCGTCAAGCCTCGTGCGCTGTCAGATTCCCAAGCAAACTTCCCACGAGCTTCGCCCCCGTTTCCCCGCCATTCAGATAAGGACGGACAAACGATAATACAGGATGGGTTGAAAACAGGCTACACCGAATTTATAGGCAACAGTTAATATAATCTTCATTAAGAATAATTTTATATTCAAACATGATTGTTTATCAATCACGTAGTTCCTCGCCGGTCACATCCTTCCCCTTTCCATTTCGTCGGTTTGGACTTTTCTTGCCTGAAACATCACAACGAGACTAAGAACACCCCGAAAGAGAATCAAACCTACAAAATGGAAAAATCAAACTCAACCCATACCTTTTTTCAAAGCAATCGGCAAACCCGTTTGCTTACAAATAATGACATTTCCAGGCGAAACATCCAGCACTTCCGAAATGAACGGGCGCCCTCGGCCTCTCCTCGATGTCCACACCGGCTCGGACTCGTCATTCCATTTCGCTGACTCCGCGTCGCTTACGTCCTCAAATTGTGCGTCGCGCACATCATTGACGCTGAGACCAACATCATCGACTACTACTAAATGACTTTGACATTTATATTATTATGTAGCCTTCTCTTTTTAATTAACAATTTTATTCACATCAATTTGCCATTGCGGATTTTATCTAACAATACTTGGCGCATATTGGCCAACTTTGTGGGTAACACGTATTTTATATTAATAGATTGAAGATTTTCGTTGAACATTAGCGTATCAGAAACAATTTATAATCCATAAGTTTAGCTATATATAATTGAAACAACTCTCATACTTTTTGTTCGCGACAAATCTCGCTTCCAGGAAACCTCGACTTCTTACACTCACATACATTGATCATTCGTCGCAAAAACATAAGTGGGGATATCATCCATATTATGAGACAGAAAATGTCTTCATTTATGCTCTTTTAAAATGAATTTAAACTTAGAATATATAATATAAATTATTCCGAATTTCATTTTATCAATAGATTTAATTATATAAATATACATATACGTATTGATACATTTTTTATTATTTTTTTTTCTTTTCATGTGTAACGTTACAATCTATATCCTGGTAACGAACTCTTCGCCACACTTGTTAAATATTTCACAAATAAACAAATTTTCTCACCAAAATCAAAAGTTTTCAGAGGATCGCCATTTTCCATACTAAACCATACTAAAAACGAAATCTAATCAAAACAAAGAATTTACTATAATTAAATTAATCACAAAATGACCATCAATTAAGTAAATTATTAAAATAAACATTAACCAAAAATCTAACGAGTATGAAGCGGAAAATCTAAGTTGTAATTTATCGGCAACGGGCTGACTAACGGAAGACGCCAGGCAAGCATCCCTATGTATGAATCGAGAAAGGTGTTAAATAAAATTGTCCAAAATTACGAAAAATAATATGAAATTAATAATATATATTCTACTTTATAAGATCACATAAATTTCAGATATAAGAATACAAAAATAATTCAAATACCTTTCGACAAAAAAAATCTGAATTTAAATCGGAATTTACATCAAAATTAAAAAAGAAATTTCAATTCAATTAGTCGAAATTACAAAATAGTTAACGGTTGACAAAGTAATACGAAATAAAATACAAAATGATGGCGACTTTGACTTTGATTACTATTCATTAGTTTTGAGGCCAAAAATACGAAATAATTTATTGAATTTAATAAATAACTATTGTTGAAAATGTTCTAAATCAATTTAAATTAAATCAAACCATACTATATCATACTAAACTAAACTAAACCAAACATTTATAAATATATAAATATTAATTCAAACCAAACTATTATCAATCGAAAAGAAAAATATACAAAACCAAATAAAATTTTCGTTTCTAGTTAACCAATTTTCAAATCGGAAAATATTCGATTCAAACTAAATTTACCAAACGAAACCATAAGACCAAAAGAATCGGAAACAAAAAATTTACTGGTAATAAACATACTTCGAAGGGTCGTCGAAGCCAGCTGACGACCAATGCTCGTGGATCCTACTCGGGTGAACGGAGAGGGGCTGTCGCCGTCGAAATCAAAACCAAAGTGCTCAGATTAATTTGAAAATTCGTCACTTGTCAGTCTCATCGCCGCATCTGTTTCTCCAGATGTTGACGGCTGGAATGTTGGCGGCAGGTGTTGGCGGTAGATTCAAATAAGGTTCCTCATCAAGTTGTTGGTTTCTCATTGTATTCCTTGCTGCTTTCTCCTTTATGCTGTCCCGTGACTTTGGTCTAGGCTCTATCGGGAACTGTGAATTATCGGAAGTGGTACTGTGTTAATCAAAGTAACCGAATAATCACATTACGATCAATGGATTGCATCGTTTCCACAAAAGACCTGACATCGATCAAAATCGAAGCTGTTACCCGAGCACCAGCTAAAGAGCCATCCAGACGTCCAGAAATGAACCCAAAGTTCATCGTGTGAGTAGTGTTTGGTTACAACAAACAGACGTGGTCTGGGACACGCTTCCTCAGCAAAAACAATACATATTGGTGGAACAGAAGGATATTATGTCTTGACTACGACACATTCTCAGTGTGAGTATTGTGCCTAATCCTTTGTTAGCGGGATGTAAAGATAAAGTCTTGAAGCCACTGCAGTTAACGTTGAATCTCATTCCTTGGGTGGTGATGTTTACGAACGAAAGAGACATAAAAAATCAGAATTAAGGTTTGTCACAACGTCACACAGTTTCTTCATCTCAGATTTTGAAAGATGTTGAATTCATTCCAGATGTCATCGCAATCCTGAACCCTCTTGTTGACTGGATGTCTCTCGTTGCGAGCATCGGTCATGCAGCCAGACTTCGACATTTTACATTTCTAAAATCAATTTATTTAATATAATTACTGACAAAATTAAATAAAAAAAATATGATATCAAAATTAAACTAAATCTGCTACAAAATTAATACAAATAAAGAAAACCTCAAAAGACAATATCAAACAAAATTTTACAAATGTTACTCAAATCGGAAATGTAATTAAACTTTAATACCTTACTAAAATACATACATACAAACTCTCATAGCATAAATTTTCTGCCTCAAAATCTGACCACCGATAAGGATCCATTAATTAGTTCCACATGCTAACAAAACGATATATCGAAAAGTTACTAGACTAAAATGTTCTAAAATGCCTCATATTTTTGACGGGCCCGAGACGCAGCGTCACACATTATATCAAATTATTTATTTTTATAAATTATCATTACCAATTCCCCTTTAAAGTGATACAATTAGAATAATTGAATCACTTTAACTTCCTATCATAATTAACAACACTGATAATCCAAATTATGATGATGAATGATTAAAATATTCACAATCATTAAACATATAATGTTTTTTGATTTTATTTGCATTGAATTTGCTGTATGATTCTTTCTTTTACGTGAATGATGTTTATATACATAAGCTGCATTACTGTATGATAAAAAAAAGATAGAAATACCGGTCATTATTATTGTTTATTGATATCACATAATTTTTCATAATCAATAATAATCCATCACTGTTAATTAGTGAAAAAGATTCTTCTCAAAAAAGCGGACGGAAAACTCTTTTTCCAAGTCATCAGCGTTTTAATTCTGCTTATTATTTTAATTTGAAATGAAAACATAAGCAAGTTTAGATAAAATGACGAAGCGATTTTTTCTATTTCTTTACTCGCGAAGAATTAAATGTTTTAATTGCTGCTGAATCATACAATATTTGCAAACAAAATCAAATTAATATCGACTATTCAGATTCAAGATCTTCAGCTGACATGTATCTTTTTAAATTAACTTGATCTAAAGTTACAAGTTTATATGAAGTATTATTAAAAATAAAGAACAAAGTTCAACTCTGAGAGGACCTGTGTATAATGGAAAAAAATTAGCAATAACTTTCTTTTGAGCATCGGAAATATGTGGTATTTTTAAAGGATTAGATCATTTTGTTTAAATAAATTATTGCCACATTTTTTCTTCTGCTGTTTACACCTTTGTTCGAAAATTTTTTTAATTGATCGTTTGCAATAACTAAATTAATTTCATCATAATCTTTTAATTGACTTTTCCGAAAATTGACTAATTTTTAAATTAAATTCTTCATTAAATTTAAATTTAAATTTAAATTAAATTCGTCATTTGAAATTAATTTAATATCAGTCAGAAATTGATCATCGCTATAATTCACATTAATTCCATTAATTTCAATCATTTCATCTAATTCGTTAAATTATCATCATTTATCTCATCTACCCGAATAGCATTTTGCTGGCATATGTTAGCATAATTTCGGCAGATGCGTCATGGTATTGTTAGTTCAAGATGCAAGCAAAATGGTAGTATTTGGTAGCATTTTGTAAACATTAGCATGTAAGCATGCTAGCATTTAGCAATCTTAAAGCTACCAAAAACAACTGAATGTTGCTTAAGCATCACTTTGCTATTAGGGCAAAATACAAAGATTCTCTTTCAATTTATAATTATCTTTATCTTAATTGCAAGTATCAACATTTTGATCATTATCATTATTACATAACACAATATCATTATTTAATTTATCAATACATACATTTTTATCATAAATATCAAATATATCGTTATTATTACAAATTTCATTACTCAAAATATCATTACGATTATCAATAATAACATTAACTTTTGCGGTTGAATTATCATTATCTTTACAAGTATATTCATTACAATCATTAGATGAATGAAAACAACTAATGAAATTACTGTTTGAATTATAGTTTTCAGAAATAAAATTGAGATGATTATTTTCGTTTTTATCATTTAATTCAATATCAACACAAGCATTTGAATTTTGAGAAATTATACATTTAAATTTATCAGATTCTAAAGAATCAGAATTATTTTAATTATAATTAGAATTTACAAAATCGTCAATTTCTTTTTCATTTGTTCTACAATCAATTACTTGAATAAAGAGAAAATCGTCTGTTCTTTTAGCAATAATTTATTCAGTTAAAATTTTCGAAAAAGATACTTATTCATTTGGAACAAGTTGATCGTTAATTGTTGAATCGTTAATACTCATTGAATAATTTCCATAATTTAACGTTACTTTATTTTCTAACAACCAATCATTACCCAAAATAACGGCCGAAGTGAGATTTGGTACAACCAAAAACACAGAAGAAATAACCAATTCCCCTATTGTCAATTTTAACAGTATTTGTCGTTTAATAGTTGTCAACTTTTTACAATAGCAACAGTCACACCTAAATTTGTTACGGGAAATTCCGCAATGTCATAGTGTGCATTTAAATACTGATACTGATACTCAGAGACGCACGTAATCTGACTTCCAGTGTCGATTAGAGCTTGTATAAGTGTTCGATAAGTAAACACCAATAATTGAGTGCTTTTTCCAAATTTACTTTCTCTCTTTGCGACATTCGATCGATTACAATCGATGTCATGGATAAGCATAAGGTCATTGATGACTTCATATGCACAGCTACTTAAAGGACCTAGAGTTAAGGAGTTGCATTTGAATTTAAATTTCGGTTGTTATTTGAGCGGGTATTAGTGAAATTACACGATGGTACACCGAAATTTGACATAACCATGGCATTCTTTCGGAACTTTTTTCTTACTGCAACAACAATGGTAATTTGTCGGATGATAAGTCATATTATTACTTTGTTCCTTTTCGTTAGATGTAATTTTTGTTTCAATGCTTGATACTTCAACGGGATTATTTGCATTCCAATATTGTCGCGGTTTTTCAACATTATGTTCTTTATAAATTTGATCAAGATTACATAAAACAGTTGCTAAACTATTAGAGTTATCAAAATCAATTGACGCTAAGGACTCGCGTACTCTATCCGGCATTTGTTGAACAATATTATAATTTAATTCGTAAGTACTCATTTTTGGATCCAAATATTGCGCGGCTGTAACTTGTTTGCAGTAATAATTTTGCAAACTAATTTCGGAATCACTCATTTTTTGACGTAGCCAATTACTTTTTATTTGAAATTGAACACGTACTGAATAAAATTTGTTTAAAAATTGATCTTCGAAATCAGCGAAATCATTGAACGAACAATCTTTGAACCACGACTCAGCCATTCCGCTTAAAGTATGACCGATTAATAATAATTGAGATCGCGAATCAATATTTTTAACGTTACAATATTTTTTAAAATTATCTAAAAATTCCTTTGGATTAGTAGTTTGACTACCGTTAAATCTTGGCAATTCAATATCTAAATTCATAGATTGTATACTACACACAACACCATCTTTTTCAAATTTTTTATTTTTTGTTTTTAATTTTTTCAATTCTGCTTCTAATTTATTGATCAAAATAGCATCTTCATTTTCGATCGATCGATGTAAAACAGTTCCACCTGTTTCTGTTTCATTTTGTATTGCTTTTGATTTTGCATTACTTCTTGTGTTTTTCGGTGAAATCGGTACACTAAAAGTAAAATTATTATCTTGATTTGTTTTGACAGCTGATTTTTGTACTAGAGACATTCTGAAGAGTATATTTATTTATTCTGAAAATAATTAAATATCTCAAAAATTATTAATGTAATTTAAAAAAATAAAGAAGTTTATTTATTTATTATTATTTAATGGAAAATCAGTTAAAAGTTAATTTGTCAAATAAAATTTACTGTCAAAATATATTTATTTATAAATGAGTAATATCAAATAATTTAATTAACTATCTCAAAATTAAATTTATGATTCATTTTATAGTTATTTCACGAAAATAAAATTCACAATCAAAATTATATTTTATCGAAATATTATTTACAATTCCAAGAAATACACAGGATCTCAAAATTGAACAGGTGGATTCACTTTATCAAAATGCAAGGTTTATTTATTGTTTTGTATGACCAAATCAAAGATACATAACACCTCAAGATACAAATAGAACAATGAAAATAAAATCCGTAAAATTTTTCTAGATAATTTGAAATCACCCACGTGTTTCAATGTTCAATAATTATAAATAACATACACCTAAAATTGTTTCTGTAATGATTTATTTTTTTTTGCTATATATAGACAAAAGAAAAACCATAAGAGAAATTTGTGATTAGATGATATGTTTTTTATTTTGTTAAATATTATAAATAACTATTTGTCAAAATTAAATGATTATATCCCAATTTATGTTTTTTGAATCTTTTTAATATAGTGAAGATTTTCGTTGAACATTAGCGTATCAAAAACAATATTTTATCAATAAGTTTAGCTAGATATAATTGAAATAACTCTCATACTTTTTCATACAATAAAATTGTTAAAAATCACTCACACGTCTTTTTGCGATCGATCATTAAAGAATGTACCATTAATTAATGAACAATTGCATACATACGTACAATAAGATTTCATTTACGCATTGTTGTCGAAAAGAAGTCCAATGAGCGCTACAAGCGCTAATTTGTCAAGTATCTTTGAATGCGTTGGCGCAGCGACCCCACGTTGCCTCATAGATTTTGGATTTGAGCGATTGACATCTAGTCAAAATTACAAAAACCTCGTGAACTTTACAATTACAAAACGGATAATAAATATCACTTTTCCATAATTTATTTAAATCAAGTTATTTCAATACATACCGAGGAAATTACACTTTAGTTTATCTTTCAAGAACTAGTGAATTATTCGATCTTAAATTTATAATAATTGAGTCTTACATGAAGAAGCGCTCCTTAGCAAGTAACTGGGCCACAAGAATGTAGCTTCCAAGAAGCTGCGCGGTCTCACACCCCCTCCTTTACTGATCATCCGTAGAAAATACATAAGTGGGGATAACATTGACATTATGAGACAGAAAATGTCTTTTCTTTATTTATGCTCTTTTAAACTTGGAATTTGAATTTGTAATTCAATTTATGAATTTAACCTTGGAATATATATTATAAATTATTCCAAATTTCATTTTATCAATAAATTTAATTATATTAATATACATATACGTATCAATATATTTTTTATTATTTTTTTATTTTAATTATAATATACTCAGTATACCGTACATCAGTAATTAATGCACCGTAAAATATTTTTTATTAATCATTCATTGCAGATGTACTAATATTAATCAATAATTTCCGGTGCATCAGTCAATGACGTACTCGAAATCAAAAACCGTACAACTGTCAAAAAATCCGAAAACTAATCTGACATAACATTGGTTATAATATTCTTTTTTTAATTTTCTTTTTCTTATACGAAATTAATTTCGAATCAATTGAGGCCTATGGTGCATTAATTACTGATGTATGGTATAGTGAGTATTAATTTCTTGTTTTCTGCGTGTATAAACAGTTGTGACAAAATGATAATTTATCTATTTGAACTTTGAACTGAACTATTTTGACCAGTTCAAACTATTTTTATAATTAACAACAAAATATAATCTGTAAGCATTTTTTTGAATTGTCATTTATAGATTTTGTGTTGTTTAGTCATCAACGAAGAAATTGAAATTAATTTTATGTTTTATAATAGAAAAGTTGTACAAAACATAACGCATTTTGTTTGAAAATTACAAGTGTTCAAAAAAAGTTCAATTTACAAAATTTCAAAGTTTAAACCTAATAAAAATACATTCAAGCAATTATGAAATTAATTTGTCAAATTTATCGTATTTTTAAGTAGAAATGAATGTTTGATCACAACCGTTTGGTTTTACTTTGATTTTGTATCTTTTTTGTAATTTTTGTAATTTTTATAGTATCAACTATAAAAATTATAAAAAGATACTATAAAAACTATAAAAATTTCACTTGTGAAATTTTTAAATTTAGATATTGATAGATCTACTTCTGAATTACTTTTATTTAAAGATAAATTATCCATAGTCTTGTTTAAATTAACAGAGGGTCTCAGAGGTTTTTTCCTCATCAGTATGACAGTACTGCAACCTCACGGTCTTTTGTACCTCCCCTAAATAATGTGAAAAGTTTTAAATATAAGGCCAACTTGACCTTATACACTCTCCGTATGAGATTGTTAGAAAAACAGTATAAATAGTTTTTTATACATTATAAGATCGTAAATTTGAATATCTGCATTTTATTTGCTCAAAAAACAATCCAGATTGTAGTTTTACTTTATTTGAAGATGCGTGATAATTAGGTTAGATGGCTGGAAAATAACTGATCGACTCATATTATTCATGAATAATTTAAACATAAATGTTATTATGTTAATTTTTCTCCCAAATAAAAATTCTTGTATGTTGACGTTTCGAAATAATTTTATTTCCTCATCAGAACTAAAAATATAAATATAAAATAATTTCAATGTATAAAATATATTCAATGTTAACAAATTTGTGAAATTATAATCATTTGCATAAATTAACAACATTT
>JABFPJ010007330.1:0-10053 GCA_022817425.1 Gryon sp. ZL-2020 | reverse complement strand
AAAAAGATATGTAAAATATATATAATTTATATATGAATTGCAATATGGCATATATTTAGAACATAAAAATATATATTGTATATTTTCATCCATGAAGGTAAGCAAGGTTAGATAGTAACTCTAACTTATGTTACAAATTAATATAAAAGTTACAAAATTACATATTTCGAAAATATATATAAAAATAACGGAAGCATGTACATTAAATATATAATATAAATTTAATATATATATATTTTAATGTATAGTTAAAATATACAAAAATATAATTATATATATAAAAATATAATTTAATATATATATTTAAAATATATTTTTATTTACAATTCAACTGCTTTATTTATATAAAATGACAAAAAATTTTATTTGTTAATATTAACTTGTAAATTTTTTTATCTATTTTTTATATTTTTATAAAATTAATTTATTGTTTAAAATATATACATGTATATTATATATTCTTAATTGTATATTATAATTATAATATGAAAGTGGCCATCAATTTATTGTAAAATTTGTTTCAATTTATTTATTATTTATTTAAATAAGTTATAAAATAAAAACATAACATTTGCCAATATTATATAACGATTTCAAATATGTAACTTGTAACTTAAAACAAGTTACTAACTTTGTAACTTAACTTAGTTACTTTGAAAAAGTAACTTATTACCAAACCTTGGTCAGAAGCCTGGTTAAGATGTCTTCATAAACTTGTGATAATAGCTAAATAATGACCAAAAAATGTCTCCGATTGTGTGCATATGTAAAATATATTTATAAAATGTGTGTACTTAAACGAGCACTATCTCTACACGAAAAGCAACTTTACTTTCTCATTCTCAGTATAAACAAGTCTCGACAAATTATATTCCGTTTTTATCATATAGACGTATAGATTTATCAATATTTTGTTTATCAATTACAATTCGGTACGAGTACAGTTGTCGGTCTCGTATCTTCACAAAAATTTGATATTGACAAAGGCTCGTTTTTGAGTGTGTACACGTGCATTCCCGATTATCGCGAGGTTGTTGTCTAAGAGTATTATCGGGTATAGATTTCACGAAAACGCGCACCGCGTTATCGCTTTTTCGGGATTAGTCTCTCTGTTTGAAAACATTTTATCCGAAAATTTTGTACAGGTTAATTAAAGAGGAACACTTTTTAACGTCACATTGATCTCAATACAAAAAATATTTTTTTTTTCTTTCAAAATGATTTTCAAAAGTACAACATTTTTTCCCACGTGCATCTTTTCTATCCTTAAAGTGGAGAATAAAGTTGCACTTTTTTCCCAAGGGAGGACAAGTATTTTTTTCCTTTAATGACGTATAGAAGTTTAGGAATCGAAAAACCTAAAAGCTTCTGAAATCTCAAGTTTTCTCCCTCGGGATGGAAAGTAGGGATAGAAAGTAACTTTCTATCTTTATTTTCGGTCCCTAGGGAGAAAAAGTGATTTTCTATATATATTTTTCGTTACGAGGGAGAGAAAAAATGCCATTTTCCTAAATCTCCCTAGGGAGGAAAATGGCATTTCCCTCCCCGAGGAACGAAAAGTGATTTTTTTATCTCTACTTTCCGTCCCTAGGGAGATAAAGTAACCTTTTATCCCTACTAATCTTCCATCACGTCATTTTTAAGGGAAGCAAATACTTTTCCTCCCGAGGGACACAAAGGGTCACTTTCGTCCTCCTTTTGAGGGAAGAAAAGATGCATTTTCAATGCATATGTGAGAAAAAAAAATATTTTTATATTTAAATTTATTTTGAAAACTAATGTTTGCTACACTCGTCTAGAATTGGCACCTTTTATCCCTAGTTTCGGTATACATAAAATAAAATATAAAATAATGTTAAATTATTTGATGTTCTGAAAATGATAAAAAATTTCCAAAATATAGTAATTGACATGTACATTTTAGCATACACATGTTGTAAAAGATCGCTTTATTTGAAGGTGTGTTCACAATAACTCATCATAACAAACACAGTGCCATTAGTGAGATTAAATCGATACCATTGAACGCATGTATCTCACATGTTCATTTGCTCTTAATACGTGCATTAACCTGCATGGCTGTGAAAAATGAAATGGGGCAAACTCGACTCGGTATTTTCTAACCGACTATATGTGTACATATATGTATATACACATATTACAGTCAAATTGTGTGTGTAGCTTGCCATCTGTTAGTGAGATGTTTGGTCCACAGTATATGGGGAAAATGTCGAAACATTGGCGGATGATAAATGTAAGTGCGCACTTGTGCAAGCATATGCGTTCAAATCAAGAACCGTACTTGACGCGAAGAAATGTTTCTTTCAAATTTTAGTTCCCCAAATTTAACTGCGCTTGTTTCTTGTTTCAAGTTTTCTTACTCAATATTTAATTTTTCTTATAACTTTTATATCTCAAATAATGCAATTGACAAGTAATCAAATTTACAAAACATTTTCCTCTCATGTGCCTTGAAAATACACTTTTTCTTCCTTTAAAAGTTGAAAGAAAAAATGATATTTTTTTCTCGAGGAAAGCAAATTATTCTCATCTTTTAAAAAACGTTATGGAAGTTTACTTTTCCTTCCTAGAGATAATATGTAGGGGAAAAAAGTTACTTTTTCTCCCTACGTATTACCTACGTATTATCTCCCTACGAAGTACCTCTAAAAGTAACTTTTTTTCCCTAGGGACGGAAAATAGGGATAGAAAATTATTTTTTTCCTTAGGGTTTGTAATGTTATTTGCCTTTTTGTTAATGTAACACTGAAATTGTATCGATAATTTATTTCACAAAATAATTCGAGATTTTAGAGACAAGAAAAGAAAAGACAAAGACAATAGGCGCGCGTTTCGTGTTGGTAATTAGAATGTATATGAATATGTATATGTATTTGTGCGTATCCAGAAATGCGAATTTAGGCAACTTTTATTTTGATGTATATGTATGTGTGAGAATGCGTGGGGATAACCGACGTGTAATCTACTTCATTTGACTAATTTGATTTAGAATCGATTGAACCACCGCAACATTAAGTTCAATCAGAAAAAGAAAAGAAAAGAAAAAAAAAAGTTATAATTATTAATTTTGGTGTGAAAAGTATATTTTTAAAAAAAAACTTAATTTATTTTGCAAGTGTTTATTATAATCGTCCTCGGTACGTATCGTTAATTAGAGTGAATTTTCATTGATCAAAAGAAAAGTGTGATTAATTAAATAATTATTTTTCATGTAGTTTTGCGAGGCCGTTTTTTCTGTTATAACCGCATTGAGAAGTCTGGAAAATCGTTTGCTACCGCTACATTTTGTTCCGTCCAAGAGTTTAGACTGCGTCGCCGTACCGATTACAGCCATTGCTTACCTATACAATTTCGATCACCTGTTTCGACAACGTGGCTTGGCGCGACGAAAACTGACGAGTCTCGACAACGCTCACAAGGAATGAAAGACACAGCCGGAATACAAACTGATAAGCGCATTCTATTTTCTCATTGCTATTTTTGATATACAAGATTTTTATCTATGTTTTATTGAGCTATATTGTTGCGACTTTTAATATAATCGATTCACATTTTCTTTTATCAATTGGTGCACCAGAATTTAACGTTATTTCGCACAGATAAATAAGTGCCGTTTATTTCGCATTATTTCTATTTAATTTTAAAGATATCGCGCGATTCTAAGAAACTTTATTTTATTAATCCCGATACGACGAAATCTGGAATAGCGCAAATATTCATTTATGTTAATTCGATAATTATAGTTTTCTGATTTATTTATTATTGTTTGACGACACAACATTTTTGGATATTGCCAATTATATATATATACGTAACGAACTGAACTGATTTTATTTGAAAGTGATTAAATTGACTTTTGCTCACTAATACAATTTTTGTGTGATTGATTTTATTTCATTATTTCATATCTTTTAGTTTTCGTATGTGCATTTTCAGGATATATTCGTGAGATTGCAAATAACTTAAAACATATCACCATTTTTTCTCTCAATTCGAAATTTAATATTTCTGTTAAAGATTGAGAAGAGAGGAAAAATATAACAAATGGCGCCCGAACAAAAGACATTATAATTCTTTAGGTGAAACATTTTTTTCAGATTTTATTTTATTTCGTTATATTTGAAAATTTTCGGTTATTTCTATTGTTTTGTGGTGAGGTTCAAGGTTGCGACAATTGAGACAAATATTATCTTTGTTCTTGGAAATCGTGTTTTGATAATAACTATTGATACTTTTCGTGGGTTTTGAATATAAGTTGGATTAAATTATTTTCGCAATATATTTCATTTTGAATTCGTTTCGGAATATTTTTCAAATTGATGTGGTTATCGTATTAAAGACTAAATTGCATTTAAAACTATAATTCTTTTTATTTAATTTTTTTTTTATTTATTGAGTTATAAAACGTTGTAATTATTTTTTGTTATTTTTTTTATTAATTAAGTAATTTTTATATCAATTTGATATGGAAAATGATAATGTTCAATTAACACCTTTTGATGAACAAGTGACTCTTGCAACAAATACGACAAGTACTGTAAATTTGTCAAACAATACAACAAATAAAAAGAACAGCAAAAGTAAGAAAAGAAAAATGGATGAAACAAATCATGATAACGTTGAAAAAAATGCAAATTTGGAAAATTCATGCGAGGAACAAGAAGAAAATGTTATGCAACTACTGTTGCTTGAAATGCGAAAATTACGAGAAGAGAATTTGAAACAACAAAAAGAATTAGTATCGATGAAAACAAGTATGCAAAAATATATAAAGGACGAAGTTCTTAAGTTGCAAACAAATAATGAAACAACTAAACGAGTTACTCGACAAAATGTGAGATTGATGAATCAATCGAGTACAAATGTAATTGAAAATCCATCAAATTCGCAAAACAATAATTTATTTCATTTTACAATGCCAGGTGTTTCGTCACGAAACCAAGGCAATCAAATGACTAACAATTCACAACCGACAACAAATGCTGTTGGTGACAATAATTCAGACATTATACTTCGAGACGTTGTGAGTAATTTGCGCTCTGTTTATCTTGACATACGATTGCCGAAATTTGACGGAAGTTTTTCGTGTAATCCGAAAGAATTTCTTGAAAAGCTCGAAAATTATTGTGAAGCTAAACAGATCGACAATGCATCGCGACTATATTTGATTGGTGGAGCTTTGGAGGGAACATGTAGGATTTGGTACGAGGCGAAGTTGTTTGTTGATTATGACGATTTTCGTGAACAATTTCTTAAAGAATTTTATTCCATTCCAATTCGCGTACAATACAAAAATAACTGGTTAAAACGTAAATATAATGTTTCGGAAGGTTCATTACAGTCATATTATTATAAACAAATAAAAAACGCGCAATATTTCGACCCGAAATTTGAGATATATGAGTTAAATTACAACATCGTTCAACAATTACCTGTTAGAATTCGTGAAGCTTTAGCGACTGTTGATTATCATAATTCGTCAACATTGGCTAACGCATTATCAAATCTAGATCAAACTTCGAGCGAAAGATTTTTAGAAAAACCGCGTACTAATTATAATAATTATGCTAAAGTTGCAAAATTAAATGTGAGATATCAAAAATCGAGACAAAGTAATGATAATTCGCGTTTTAATAATGGTTATGGTTTTGATGAGTCAAATTATAATTCTGCAATAGATAACGCCACTTATTCAAACGAGAATAATCAACAGAATCGACCGAATAATTTTGTTATGCCGAATTTGAATGTACCGCCGCCAAATATCCGCCAATCGCAATCAAACCATCAAACATCGCATTTAAACTACAATGCAGCTCCTTAAATACAGGTCCAATAAGAAGCTGCGATTACGATCAACTCAATACGGACCTAATTCACGATATTAAAGATAAAGTAGAGGATAATGAGAATAAAGAGAAATTCGCAAAGTGTCCGCAACTCTTAACTTCAATTTGTAACGTTCCGATTTACGCGCTTATTGACACCGGAAGTCAAGTCACTTGTGTATCGGAATCTTTTTATCAGTATCTATCGAAACACTTTAAAGTTTCCGAATTACCCGTGACAAATCTTCGTGTCATCGCGGCTATCGGTAAAAAAAATGACAACGATCAAAAAACAAATTTTGTTGAATATGACTATAGGGGAATTCGTTATTTCTTCCGTATTTTTAGTCGTACCGAATTTAACTTCACCTTTGATTCTCGGAAATAATTGGCTAATGCGAAATAAAGTTACTTTAGATTACGGGAATTCGACTATTTGTATTAATGACAAAAAAATTGGTGATGAATTTGTATCTTTTTCGCGATTTGCTTTTGAAAAAATTGTCACAGAGCAAAATGATGATTCTTTGTTTATTCAAGTAATTGATGTGATGAGCAACAATTTAGAATCAAATCAAAGTTATTTTAAAAATGTTGATAAAGAAATTGAAATTGATGATATTTGTGTAAATGATATTAATGTGAATGATAAAAAAATTGATGAAATTGATAATGTAATTTATTTTAAAAATGTTGATAAAGAAATTGAAATTGATGATATTTGTGTAAATGATATTAATGTGAATGATAAAAAAATTGATGAAATTGATAATGTAATTTATTTTGAAAATGGTGAAAGAGAAATTGCAATTGATGATAAAGTTATAAATGATAATTGTGTAATTGATACTATTTTTGATTTGTATAAAAAGTTTGATGAAACAAAGAATATAGATAATTCGTGTGAAAAAGAAATTGATAATTATTTTGAAGATGTTTTTGTAAATAAAGTGTATACCGAATTAAATCAAGACGAATTTTTGAGAGATACTAAAGCATTAGTTGATGAAATTCCACATTTGAATGAAAAACAAAGAACATTATTTTACGAAATGCTGTGTAAATACAGAAAACTTTTTTCCGCGAAACAAAAATACGCCGGTTCGTACCATCACAAAATAAAAATGACAAATGAAAAATCATATTTTTATAAAACATACCCGGTTCCAATGACAATGAAAAAATCGGTTGATAACGCGATTAGAGAGATGTTGGATGCTGACATTATTGAACGCTCAATCAGTCAATACTGCAATCCGTTACGTATCGTAAAGAAAAAAGATGACACTGTTCGCGTGTGTTTAGATGCACGATTTTTGAATGAAAGAATTGAATCCGATCATGAGTCACCGCCGCTTATCGAAGAAATTATGCATAAATTTGAGAAAGTTGAATTTTTTTCCATTTCAGATCTGGCGAACGGATATTGGCAGATTCCGTTGGATCCAGAATCTCGCCAATATACCGCCTTTCTTCACGATTCGAAACTGTATCAATTTAAGCGTATTCCTTTCGGCCTGAAAACTGCCGGAAGTGGTTTTATACGTTCATTGTCAATGACGTTACGAGATGATTTTAGTTCGTTTTTGACTACTTATATCGATGATTTGTTGTGGGCTTCGACGTCGGTCGAAGAACATATACGTCATTTAGACTTAGTATTCGAACGCCTTCAATCGGCAAATTTCACGTTGAAGTTATCGAAATCATTTTTCTTTCAAAAGAATGTGCAATTTTTAGGATATGATTTATCTGTTAATGGTATTCGACCCACCGACAACGGGATAAATCGTATAAAAGAATTTACACCACCAAAGAACATCAAACAGTTACAATCATTTTTAGGACTTTGTACGTATTATCGACAGTTTATTGTTCAATATTCTAAATATTATGAACCGTTTCGAGATCTTTTAAAGTCAGGGAAAACTTGGAATTGGACAGAAAGACATTCAGAAGCATTCGAAGCATTGAAAAAAGGTTTTGTTAAGGCCGTGACGCTTAGTCACATAAATCATCAATCGCCATTCATTTTGCAAACTGATGCGTCCGATAGGGGAATCAGTGGAGTTTTGTGCCAAGAAGATGATGAGAAGAATAAATATATCGTTGCGCTTGTTAGTCGTTGTTTATCTCCGTGCGAAGTAAACTATACGACGACCGAAAAAGAGTTACTCGCTATCGTGTATTCATGCCTTCAATTGAGATCTTACATCATTGGTCGAACGATTGATATTATTACCGATCATCAATCTTTGATATTTCTTAATAAAACAGAATTTCTTAATCCGCGATTAATTCGGTGGAGTTTGTTTCTCCAACAATTTTCATTTGATGTGACGCATTGTTCGGGTAAAGAAAATTATGTCGCTGATTTCTTTAGTCGGAATCCGAATGGAATGTTCAATGTTGAGATCGAAAAATGTCCCGTCATCGCTTCACTCAGTTCGATTTGTTGTGAGCAAGATCAACCGCCAATTAATGTTCTTATTAATCAACTTAAAATTGACGATAAATATCAAGAATTCATCAGAAAACTAAAATCTATGCAAAATAAAGACGAGTTTTGTTCAGAGATGATTAAAAAAGTTAACGATAAATCGACAAATGATTTTTGTATTTCAGATGGTTTTTTATTTCATCGGCATATTTCAACTGACAATTTTGAGTTGTGTGTTCCAAGTTGTTTATTAAAAGAGCTTATTTTATTGGTTCATGAGCAGTTAGGTCATCCAGGGATTTATAAGACACTTTGTCATTTAAAGCGTTTTTATTTTTGTTCCGGAATGAGTAAAAAAGCGAAACAAGTTATTTTGTCATGCGATCTTTGTCAACGCATAAAATATTCGAATCAAAACAATGAGGGTGAATTTTTCCACGTCTCGTCGGAAAAACCAAATGATTTGCTTGCTGTAGACTATTATGGTCCATTGCCAGCGTCCCAAGGAGGTGTGCAATACATTTTCGTATGTCTTGATGTGTATTCGAAACACGTTAAACTATATACAATGAAGAAAATTACAACTGATATGACTTTGCATAAATTGGTTGATAATTATTTATTGACTATTGGAAAGCCGTCTCGTATTTTGTCCGATCACGGATCACAGTTTACGTCAGCTAAGTGGAAAAGTACTTTACAATCACAGGGTGTAAAGGTTTGTTATTCATCTATTAGACATCCACAGAGTAATCCGTCGGAGCGGATTATGCGAGAATTAGGTAAATTTTTTAGGTTGTTTTGCGCTCAAAGTCATACCAGTTGGGCTCGACACGTTCCGAAGATCGAGAAAATGTTAAACTTGACAACACATAGCTCCACCGGATTTACGCCTTACGAGTTGCATTTCGGCAATAAACCAGTCGACGAAATTCAAAAATTGGTTACTTATCCACAAACCAAGATTAAAGATCACAACGAGATCATGATTATTGCAAATGATCGAATTAAAAAAGCTTTTGAAAGTCGTAAAAAACAACAAAAAGGAAACCATAAACAAAATATTTTTAAAGTTAACGATTTAGTTTTGTTACGTGTACCACATTTGTCAAATGCACAAGAAAAAGTTATCGCTAAATTTTTCCATTTGTATTCGGGACCGTATCGAATTAAAGTTGCTTATGGTAATAATTCGTATAATTTAGAGTCACTTGACGATCCACCACAAAACAAGGGAAATCATAATCAAATGAATCTTAAAAAGTATATGGTCGATGGGGATGAATTGTAATTATATCATTTTATAAAATCTTGCTTCTATTTTTTTTATATAATAATTCTTTTTTCGAAGTAAAATGGATGCGTTGATGAACTAAAGGAAGAGCTATCTGCTTGCTTTTTTCAAGAAAGATCTTCTTTTACGAGTCACCAATGCGGCATTGATGTTGATTATGATATTACTCTGATCGGCAATACGGTATTTTCGTTTCGTTTCATCGATTGTTTATGAGAAAAGATTCATTTTTGTAAATAGAATTCATTTCAAGAGTTATTTTGATGAGTGAAGGAAAGCCATAATAATTAATTAAAGTAAAATAAAGAATGAAATTTTTGTATTTTACTTTAAAGGGGAATAATGTAATGTTATTTGCCTTTTTGTTAATGTAACACTGAAATTGTATCGATAATTTATTTCACAAAATAATTCGAGATTTTAGAGACAAGAAAAGAAAAGACAAAGACAATAGGCGCGCGTTTCGTGTT
>JABFPJ010007329.1:0-10053 GCA_022817425.1 Gryon sp. ZL-2020 | reverse complement strand
GACGACTGACGACTGATGATTGATGACTGACGACTGACGACTGACGACTGACTGACGACTGAACACTGACGACTGACTGACGACTTACAACTGTAAGGTGTAGGCCTACAACTGAACAACTGAACAACTTGTTACCACTGGTCATTTATTTCCAATCACCCTGTATAATAAATTTTCATATTAAATTATTTAAATGATATTATTAAAGCAAGCAATATTTTAACCTTTTAATTGAGTAATACTTTATTATTAGACGTCTAGTAAAATTGGTTGTATTATTATTTTCTGTTTAAAGGCCCGATAAACATTGTGACGGTTCTAAATTTGTAAGTAAAAATTAAACATTGGTTACGAATTAATAATTAATGAAAAATTAATTACGAATAAATAGTAAAATATTAAATTTCCTTTTTTAATGAAATTCAAATTTATCCATACGTTATTGGATAGTTCCGTAAACTGTTTTTCATAAGCAAATTTTGCATGTAACTTTATTCTGCGTCTATTAATTTTGATTTTGCATGAATTAAATTATATTTAATCATTAATTATCCATATTTTAAAATTTTTTATTAACTTTTGCCAGCGCAGTTATAATATTCTCCAAATCCAGTGTTGTTTTGTTTGTTTATTAAAAAATAAAGAATATACATGAAACGAAAGAAAGCAGTGCTGCGGAAGCAAAAGCTGCTTATAGATCTTGAAAATAGTCTTTCATTAGTTGTAGAGGGAAAATATCGAAAAATACTTTACTTATAGCGCAAGACTCTCACGAAGATTAAAGCGAACTTAATGTGCGGCTTGAAGATGAAAATTCCAGACCATTGAAGTTACCTTTTATTTGTGCAATTTTTTCCGTGTCACTTACCATGATGAAATTTATGAATTATAACACTCGTTTTTTATCTGCATTGCGTTCTTTCTTTCACCTATCGCGGAGATATGTTGCGTTCTTTACTTTCTTAATGAAGCGTAACATTTTAAACAAATAAAAAGGTCAAGTGTAAATCCCGAAATAAACTAATCTTAACGAAGTATCATTTTATATAAATGATTGCTTTAAATTGCAGTCAGCATCAAGACTACTTAAGAGTTATGAGATTCAATGAATGATAAGTTGAATAAAAAAAGTTCAATCTAAGCAAGGATTACTGTTGTATGTGGTAGTACTGGTTAATAAAATATTAAGCGTATCTTAAAAGATCAATGCTTAAATCTTTTATTTTGCGCAAAATATATATACATTGAGGAATACCGAGATAACGAATTCACGTAACTTCTTTATTTACTTTATAATTAATAAAACTAAATCTATTCAACTGTTCGATTAAACATTTTTTGTTTGAAAAAATTTATGCTGATTTATATATTTTTACATAATACAAAATCTCAAACAATACAATAAAATTGAATTTTTTACTGCACGTTTATTACACTGGATATAATTTTAATTAAACAAGTTTCACATTATATTTTGTTAGATAAACATTTGCTTTTTTTTAAACTTGACTTCAGCCATTTAAATTGATTATTCCTTCATAAATAAATTTGATGGTATTTAAAAGACTGCTGTCTTTGAAGTTTAGAAATGGATATGCGGAGACAGAAAGTGTATAAGCTATACACGTCGATGCGTAGATAAATCATCTTAAATAAAATTAGGTACATTTAGCACCAGACAATTCAAACACAGATATTCGCGACAGGTGCATTGAACGTTATTTACGTAGTTCTCCGGGTAACGAAGGATTTATTACGTAATATACACATGTACTACGTGCTGCTGCTAAGGGTTGCGTATAATTTACGCAACATAGTGTGTAACGGAGAGTTGAGTGATTAACTAGATATAATATATATATTTATTCAAACATGTCAATTACCAGTCTATCTTAGATTACTCTCATCGTTTATACTTCCTCAGTGATTAAATAAATAAGAATTAATATTTACGTAATAAAAAAGTTTTTTTATTCGTCCTTAATTTTGTTTAACAAATATATATCTTATCTAAAAAATGTATATATTTCTTCATTATTATACAATTTATTGAGCATATTTTTTGTCTTTAATGAAAAGCAGAAAAACTTTCAAATATATGGTAATTAAAATATGTATCACCGTTAAAGTTTATATGGCCGATAAATATTGTGTTATTTCATGAAAGACAATAAAATCATCCATATTACTCCCATAACATACATTATTCTCACGCACACATAATACTTCATATCCACTTTATTTCCTTGAATTATATGCTTTATTTCTTTTACGTCTTTATATGTATTTTATTTGAACTGACTGGTTACATTCACTAACATCATATTTTCTACAAAAAGTCGAAACATAAAAAAGCAAAAAAACATTCTTCAATTCTACGTATAATCCAAATCTCTCTCGTTCATCGACGGTCGCTCGTCAAATATTTAAAGCCAGTATTAATCAATCAGAGGAAATTCTGCAAGCATGGATTTTCGTTTACTCGTTTACGTTTATGTGCTGCTAAATACGCTGTGCTGTTCGTGTTTAAATAAATTTATAATAACTTTATGTAATATAAAATCTATAACTTTTATTTTATTTATACACCAAATAAAAATATAAATTTTTAGAAAAAATAGTTTTAAACAGATGTATAAAGTAAGTGCGAACATTTGATTTGTATAGATAATATTAAAACAGAAATGTTATATTTTAATTGAAAATTATGCGTTTTCCAGATTATCACTGATGTGGCAATTAGAAACTTTTTTCAATATAATATTTTGAATAAATTGTTTCACGTATTATTGACAATAATAATAATATGAAAACTGTTATAGAGATTATACAATTTTCACTTTGATTCAAATGTTAATTGTTTTTTTGTATGAAATGATTTGCTCTTTTTTTACTGTATATAATCTGCATGATTTTAAAGTTTTCATTTACATTGTTTAAATAATTGTTAATAATTGAAAAATAATGGATTTTATTATTAAATAATAAATTTAAAGTTAAGAAAAGAGAAAAGTAAAGTAAGTCTAACTCAGGGAAGAGAAAAAAAGATCATTTAGAAAAGTAATTTAACATCACAAGTTTTGTTTAAAAAACTTCTGCAAAATTTAGTATTAAAGTACTTCATACTATTTCGTTCAACTGAAAGTTTCATTGTTATGTTTTTATACAACTTTTAAAAGTATTATTGAAGTATATTAGAATTTAAAATATACGTAACTTCTCTATGTTCTACGAGTTTTTATAAATATAAATATGTATAAAAGTTTTGTAAATAAAATGTTTTACTTAAAAATAACAACATAGTTATAATTGAAAATATATTTTTAAAAAATCACAGAAAATAAAAACATAATTACAACATCATTTATAAATCTGAAGAGAACTTGACATCACTGTGAAAAGCATATAAAATAGTTTACAAAAATACTTAGAAATTACAATAATATTTAATACTTTTTTATTTAGCGTGTACAGTATTACATTTTTGCTTTTATTTCTGAATTTTGCAATTATTTGTTTATTCTTTGAAAATACAAATATTTGAAAAATCATTTAAAAAATTGTATTTCGTGGATAGATTTTCGCTTAAAAATACAAGAAATCTGATCCGTGTATGATTTTAGTGAAAATAAAATTTTTTAATTTAGAAATAAATCAGTGAAATATTTATTATTATGCAATTTTATTTATTGAAAAAGTGACTAAATCATGAAATATGATTCTAAATAAGTGTTAAAAAATATTTCAATCAGGGACACTTATTGTAAGAATCATGTCAGGTGTCAACATCACGTCAATGTATATCAAGGAAGTATGTTAAAGCGTGACTTCGTCCCTTGGGAAAAGATGTACAGATAACGATTCTTCAAGTCATAAATTTGAGAAAAACACATTTTAAAATCAGTATTTTCTATTACTAAAACACTGTCAGAACTGGAGGATTGCATTTTTAATATGGAATTTATTTCATCTCTCAAATTATTATTATCTAATATGAATTAATTATGGTGGCTTAATTGATTGATCAATTATGTTCATTATAAGAATAATTTTTTCGTAATTAATGAGAGAGAGAGAGAGAGAGAGAGAGGAATAAGATGTTAATGTCAAGAAAAAATATTTATAATAATTTTGAATGAAAACTAAAAATTGAAGAAAAATAAGGAAATATTCATAATAACAAACTAGCAATTTTTCAACATTTTTCTATGTTACTATCAAATATTATTGCATTTAACACTGAATAGCTTGTAAGTAAATTGTAATTTAATTAAATCTTCTTTATTTTTTAATAACAAAATATTTTTTTTAATTCTAATCCCTGGAAATGTTATTTTACTATAAAATGATTTCACAAAATAAATTTCATTCATGTATTAACGCGAAACAATGATTCGCTTTTCTCACAACCAAACAAAAGTGTTACTTGTTTAATTCAAACCCATTTATAATTAAGATACATTTCTATCTACACCGATTATTGCAACAAACTCAAAAAAGAGAAACTTAAAAAAAGAAAGACAAAGACGAAAAAAAAGAATAAATTTGACAGGCGGCAAATGGAGTTGAAAACGAGCGATATGGACGTGTCTGCAGGTTCCGGGCGGCATTACAACACCGGCCGCGACTTTTGCTCGCGCATCCCCCGTTTGCGTTACGTATAATTAATACCACATATTTAGGAGAGTAATGCGCGCGTCGCCCCGTCTAGGCACGGCGTTGGACGCACTATCGCGATCCGCCGAGCGAGAACAAGTCACCGAGCACACGCGTCTGAGCGAGACGGAAGTCGACGGCCGAAGGAAAGCCGAAGCAAACGAAAGGAAGGCAAGGTAAAACCGCATCTGAATCCTTCGCGACTCAGTCTGATCGTAGTCGAGCCACCGCTCCGATCGCTCAGCGCGTTCCTCCGGGAACCACGCTCCTTTCCTCCCTTTTTATTATCATCGCTCCGCGCGCTCTTGAAACCGGTGTTACGATTTTACGCTTTACTATTTTGGTTTTAATCGTCCGTCTTTTTCGCGATTGTACAATTTTTATATAAGAATATAGATATACAAATGTATATATCTATATTTCCATTCTTTTGTACGCTTATTTCGCAGAATTTTTTTTAATCGCTGAATACTGGTGCAACTTGAGAAACTCCACGTTTAACATCTACAATTTTTGGCATTTTTCAACTTTTTCTTCTTTTTGGGTGATTTTTGTTAGTTCAAAATACGCGCCGTCGTCTCAAGTGAGATCATTTGGACAGATTCGTCGAAATTACGACTTTGCAATTCAGGTTTGCCTTATAATTTCATCTTTTTCTGAACTTTTCAGTTGACTTTTCAGTTGTAAATTTCAACTTTAAAGTGGTTTTTATAAAATTGAAGTTCATGAAATGTTGTGCTGTCAAACATTTTAAATAGTAAATTTCGTATCGTACTTGAACATTTTATACGGAAATTTGAGAAGAAAAATATACGAATGTGAGCAAAAAATAGTTGTCGGTGTGAGGGAAAATCAAAATTAAATTTACAATATATTTCCGCCCTACTGAAAATTCTTATCAATTTAAATTTTATAAAATTAATTTTTAAGTTTTGTTAACTTTAAAAGTTTAGTAAATTTTAGTAGACTTATAAGTTGTGACAAAAAAATTAATGATAAAAACAGCAAAAAATATATTTTTATTCAATTGAATTGATAAAACATAAGAAGAAATATATGAAAATAGATTTAAAACATATATTCTTGTATATGTACATTTTAAACGTATAGAATTTGTAGGAACATAATTCAAAATTGTTATGTTAAACTAAACATTATGTGCCAGTAAATATGTATATATTGTAAACTCTAAATTACATTATTAATTTAATATAAACATTTTTCTCAGCGTGTTTTCGAAAACTTATTAAAATCTCAATTACGGAAAAATTCGTCGATTTACATTTCGTTCGTGCATATATCCTCTCAACGTAACCTGATAAGATTGATAAACTCTATATTGTTACCACGACTTTCTTCGCGATACAACCCCTCAAACAAACTCTATTTTAGAAATAAAATAGAAATTCTTTAAATATATTATTGGAAAAATATTGGTGAAAGATATAATGTAGTATTTTCCGAGTGAACGTAAACATGTGATAATCCGCATATTAATCAATCGATGCGTTATGATATTTTTCTATCAATTAAATATTCTGAATAATACTTCTGTGAATATGATTCTCGATTTATTGTGATGATTGTATTCATCAATTGCAAGCAAGCTGCAGTACAATCGAATGCAATCTTTAAACATACAATTTTCTATATAGGCAATCGGATTATACGTTCCATTATAAAAAAATTATCACTCATTATTCCATACTCATTCTATGTTATATAATAATCATAGCGTATTTTCAAAGTTCAAGTTCCATTTAAATTCATTAATTTATTATACCATGTTATTGTATAAAAATATAATTAATTATATTTCTATAATTACTTATTAAAAATTAATTATTGAAAATAAATGACTTTTATAATTATTGAAATATACTCATATTTGAACATAATTAATATTTATTTGACACTACTTATTTCATTATTTATTTATTCAGTTTAATATATGCAACAAAATTCGTTTACGATGAATCACACGGCATCAATACCAGCGTAAAAAAAGAAATGCTTTATAAAAATGTTATCTTTAGTAAATTATAAGAAATTTTTTGCAGTAATTAATTTACACACAGTAATATTACTTAAATTTTGCGTATTTCCTTGTGTGGTCGTTTTCTGTCTGACGATTTCTAGAAGTAAGAAATTTGTACTAGATTATTTGTATACCGGTAAGGATATATATCCTTACCGGTATATATATATACTTTTATATATATTTCATATATTGTTATGATATTTTATATAAAGTTTGTTTTAAATTGCAAAATTGTTTTGCAATGTGCTGCGTACATTTTTTTTTCATTTCAAATGTAGACACGGACGATGATATCGCGATTTAAAATAACGAGAATTTCTTTGATTTTTCTCGCAGAATATTTAAGTATTGTGCTTCAAGCGGTAGAATGAAAAACGAGAATTTCGTCTTTTTTACTATCATTTTTTGTTATTTTTTTCGTCGAACTTATGGAAAGTTTGAAGTTTTTGTATTCTTGAACGAAACGTTTATAATGAAAATGTTGATTTCCGTGAATTTTACTTTATAAATAAAAGTAATATCAAAACGTTGTAAAATGTGTGTAGAAAAACATATATTATTTTTACGATAACAGATTTTTTTCGATTAATCAACTTCAAAGTAAAGTAAGAAGTTATTCATCATTACGTTATTATGCATTTTCCGAGGCAAATAAATATGGTTATACCGTAAGAAGTCGTCAGAGCTACCGTTCGTTTGGGAATAAACATCGACTTTGAATACAATCAAACAGAGTTTTCCCATAAGCATAATGTGAGAAGTAATTAATGCACCCATCAATTCCTACTCGCAAAATAAGCCTTTAGACTTGCTTTTTCACTCTTATTCTTCTGTTATATTCACATGCGTTACTTACAAAGTCTCACAGACTAATAGCAAACTGTTTTATATTTATACATTTCTTGAAAAAATTGCATTTTAGTTCCATTTCTATGTTATCTCTGTAAATTTAGGTAATGACATTACTATTTCAGGAAAAGATCAGCGCAAAAAAGTCAGAGAAAAAAAATCATTTCTATTATACATTCTATATAGTTATGATTTAAATAAAGAACATAAATTTGAAATGTATCATTTTTCAAATGTTTACATTACGAACCTGAAAA
The DNA here is from genome assembly GCA_022817425.1 of Gryon sp. ZL-2020. NCBI lineage: Eukaryota > Metazoa > Arthropoda > Insecta > Hymenoptera > Scelionidae > Gryon > Gryon sp. ZL-2020. Next base: position 2,250 of record JABFPJ010007329.1, on the reverse strand, counting down.
AAAAGGTTAATAAATGTATGTATTTTATAATCGTATCTGTTTTTGTAGTACTTCTGCTGATAAATAAATTGAAAAAAGTAAAATACAAAAAACATAACCAAAATTGCACAAATAAACGGGAAACATTTTTTTATCTGATTTTTAATTAAAATGAAAAATCATTTTAATTAAAAATCGATAATAATAATAAATACAATTTATAAAGTCGAAATATTTGATATATGCGCGGAATATTTGATATCATTGAGAGAGTAACATTTTCAGTTAAAAATACGCTGTTCATCGTGTATTTCGCAAATTTTAATGAAAAATATTGAATTTTGCGCGGCGCTGAAGGTCGACGACAGACTTTTCCGGATGCCTATGTTTTCAATGATGGCAAAAAAGAAAAAAAATGTAATGCGCGACGATGACGGCGGTGGTGAGCAAATACGAGCGTAATAAGTTTCCCTAAGGATAATAAACTATTATTACGACCTGCCATCCGTGACAGTTAGCGCTTATAATACGTGGAAAATGAAATTTTCTCATCTCTCAGTGATCTTTTCGACTGCTTAGAGCTGCGTGTATAAAAACTGCTTATGTCGGAGTCAAAAGCATCCGAGTGATTAAAGTGCACCGGAAGTGAATATCAGGGGAAATACACGTGTATACTCGTCTGAATATACCTTCACTCATTATTTTCAGGTGATAATTAATTAGTCTAACAGGACGTTAAGAGATTCGTGAATCTTTACTTCTTTACGCTATATATATATATATCTGTGAGACATTCCTTTAATTTTTTTCGTAATATGATTTTGGAACTATGTATACTTCTTATGCGAATTTTATGTGTGCATAATCAGTTAGAATTATTATAAATACTATTGTTCTGGCATACTAAACACTTAATACATAAGAATTATATTTTAAGTTACTTATAATATTATTATAATGTTAAGTTATAATTTCTAAATGATTATTTTAAATCATTTTTTATGAATCGTTTAATCTATTGATTCTATAAATACGTATATTTTTGAAAAATGTTTATCCATTTGATTTATTTTTCAATTATATGTATAAAAAATGCTCCGAACAGCTCCTATCTGAAATATTCACAACTCACTCATGTCGCGAAATAAATTCATTCGAACGAAAAAATCTCGTATCATTTGCCATATAAATAATGCAAATACTTTATTCGAAATAATTGCAAGTGAATTCATCAATGCAATTAATTTTTTGGAAAATTTATAACTTTAATATTCATTGCAAATTTTACAACCAGTGAGAATGAATAAAAAGAGACGACTTCGTGTATGCATTTATGTTTCATAGAATACAAAAATAAAATATAAAAAATGTAAAAAAAATAAGAAAAGTAATAATGCAAAATTAAAAAAAAGAAAAAGGAATTTTTATTTAATGAAAGAAATACTTTTTGACATTCTCAAAATATCCAGATATTGGCCCGGTATTTTTTATTGTAATAAGAAAACTGCAGCATAATATAAGAATCTTATGAATTTATGTCATGAGCATGTATATATTACATAACGTACAAATTTATGCTTGTACGGCGAAATATCGTTGAATCGCAAAATATTCAACAAGGCATTTCACGAACAACTTCCCGATTTTATTTGCCAGCGCAGGAAGGTATATTATTTCACTTACTTTACTAATTCTTTGAAAATGTGATATAAAAAAATATAACGCATTGCATATATTCTAACTCAAGGGCATAGGAGAGAAAAAATGTCTGAGGAGGGAGATCAAATTCTAAAACAAATGTGAATTATTTAAGAATACCCACATGATCGAAAATATATGTGAAAATATATTTTTAAATATATGTGAAAATATACTCAGAAATGTATTTTATATATATTCTAAAATATATTCCACATATACAATTTCTTGCCGCTTTTCGTATATATAAAATATATTTCCAAATATATTTCAAATATATTTGAAATATATTTATATAAATAATTAAATAATTATAAATAATAAAAAATTGAACATATTCGTATTTTTAGCCCGTATTTTTATATTTTCTGTATTAAAATAATTTTTCTATTAATATTTTAGTTTTTAAAATTGTATATTATACATTTTTTATTTTCTTGTGTTGAGAATTGAACTCCGATCCTTGGCAGTCACTGGTCTCGTACTTTACCACTACTCCACGACGCCTTCAAAATTATGCCACTTAAAACATGAATACATTCTCTTAAATAAATATACTCAGAACTATATAAA